>JANBPT010001119.1:0-14078 GCA_027575765.1 Tieghemiomyces parasiticus | reverse complement strand
GTGGCAGGGCGGGGAAGGGGTCTCAGCCGTCGACACGGTGGAGAGGTAGGCTAAGGAATGGTTCAATCCCAAACTGGCCAAACCCACTCGATTATTCGTCTTGAAACTTTCTAGTGGTCATCTACAGCGCTACTACCGAAGCCCATAAACTTCACCAAACGCGTCAATTTAGAGCTATCGATACTTCCGAAACGGTATTTGGTGCATAAAAGCATCACTTGAAATGCCATGGCAAGAGTATTATCACCCTGCACACTATGTATTAGTCAAGTGATTTAGTCGATGGCTGATAGATTGTCGCCGCCGTGCAAAAATAGTCTGGTAGCACGACGAGGTAAAATGTGACTTGGATCTGTCATGACGCATCCGATTAAGGCATAAACCCAAATAATCACATGACAACGCCCGTCCGTCGACCGTAGTCAGTACGCCGATGACTATCCTAGGTAAAGCACCCGTCGGACTGCGCCAGTCTGGGGTTACCGTAGAGTTTGGCGTACTTGCCTAGGGCCCAGGTCGTGAAGACAAGCTTGAAGTTAGGGTAGGCGATGGCACAGCTCTTGTTAAACACACCCTCAAGTGATTCCTGCAGCCACTCGCCATTGGGTTGCTGCCGGGACATGATGAACTGTGTGGGGGGGGATTCAGGGCATGGCGGTATGATAAGCGAAATGTCGGGGGCGTTAATGCCAAGTATAGTCTGCCACAGTGAAACGGCCACACCAAGGTACTATGGTAGTTACATGAATAGCAGGCCCGGACTTACTTTCGCGGCCCGGGTGACATCGTCACGGCCGGGATACTGGGCGGCCATCAGGGCCAACATGGCCCACGCGGTCTGCACCACCTGTGAGTCTTCGTACTGTACGTATTCGCCCGTTTCACAGGCCTGTTAATGGTAAAAGGACGGTACAATGAAGAAACGGGTAGAGCACGTAGGTTCGAGTCAGATCGGCAGCCCTTGTCCTCGTAGCTATTTGAAAATCGTAAACGACATTTTGACAAGCGGTACTTACCTCAAAGGACTCGCCCCAACCGCCATCCGCGCGTTGTTTCGAGATAAGAAACTCGCACCCCTTTTGGACAGGAACACTGAAAATAGCCAGACATTGTCATGTGAGGAGGGGGCGCACAATGCAAATGGCACGGGGCCGACAGGGATATTGTGGTTAGTAAAGTTGAGGTAAACGCGCAATTTGCGCACTAATCCACCAGCCCCTTCTTAACCACCTCATGAGATTCCAAACCGAACGGATGGTAGTTGGCACTTACGAGTTGTCGTAAGTGAAGCCTTCGCTGGCGAGGGATTTCAGGGCAAACATGCCGGCATAGGTAAAGCAAACCCCCCACGAGCCAAACCAGCTGCCGTCAGGACGCTGCTGATCGATTAGATACTCAACCGCGCCTTTGATACAGCGACTGTGAGAAAATTGGTTTACCGACCGCGACATACGGGATGGAGTCGTTACGGAGGAGTAGTGGAGAATTGTTGGGGGCGGGTTAGCGTGTGGAACCGGTTATATCGAAGCTATAGAAAGCAGGGGGCAAGGTAACGGCCACTAGCCGCGCTAATCTAGCCCCACGGAGTATCGTTCAGGGGCCACGCCCTGTTTCTATTAGACGTGGCACTCACGGCCTAATTAACTTACCGGATGTCGTCCAAGCGGTAGTCCGGATAGAATCTCTGGAAACACTTGAGACCCAGGATGACCGAGGTGGTACATTCCGGATAAGTGTACTCCACCATATACTTTCCAAATATCTCGGCGGGATTGAGGAATTCGATCCATTCCGGAGAGCGGATGGTTTCGTAACTGGCGAAACCGCCGCCTGGGTTCTGCATGGTGAGCAGCAAGTCAACGGCGTCCATGGCTCGCTGGGCGCCTACGTGGACCGGTAGGTACGGCAGATTCTGGAGTAGGAGAACGCTCTGCAGCCCCTCGGCGGTGCAGTCGGACACGGTGTAGCCCTGGTCGTGGGTACTGAATGGCCAGGCGCCACGCGTACGGAACCGGTACGCCACCTCGTAGTACGGTGGGTTCCCTTGGATCTGGCACTCGTCCAGAAACTCCAAAGTGCGGGCCAGGCAGGCGTGGTTCTCCGGTAAATCGGCGAGTCCCGTCTCTACTGCCGCCTGGGCCGCAAAGCCGGCGTCCCACATTTGGGAACCGTTGGTCCCGTTGACCATCAGGCCCTGCGGACTCATCCACATGGGGTCTGGCAGGCGCTCAATATGGCGTCGGTACTCGAACGAGTCCTTACCTTTGCCAACCGCCAAAGCCACCGTGTTGACGGCGTAGTTGACCGGGGCGAGCCCAAGACCAGAAGTGTTGGCCTCCTCCATTAGGACCTGGCTCAAAGTTTCTTCTAGAGCCCGTTCGCGCACCCACGTGGGGTTGATCTGTTCGAAGCCAGCAAGGCACCGGTTAGCCAGACGTGTGAGTGCGTTGGGGCGGGTGAACATGTCCACCTCGGCCACGTTGGCCCGATTAGCTGCCCAGTCGATACTGTTAAACGGTTGGACGTAGATTTCCTAATGAGATTGGCGGTACAAAGGAAAGGGGTGGAGGGCCAAGCAGGGCCAGGTGATTAGACTGTGTCGCCCAAAGAGAGACGCTACTTGTATTCAGCAATTGGTTCGAGAGGAAGGCATCCTTACCTCTTTGAGCTGCTCGGTGAGCAGAGTCCTCTCGGTGACGTACCGCTTTCCATAGAGGTAGGCCATACTCAGGTACACCACACGAGTGTGCGCCCAGAATCGGCCGGGGTGTACGGGGAGAATGTGGGGTAGGAGTCTGCACGGGGTGGCGTTGGGTGAGCAAGGTGTGAGGGAGAAAAGGAGGAAGGTTGGAGGTTGGTTAGTTTACCGGCCCTACTGGCGCACCGTGGCCATTCTCTTCGAGTAATCTAATTACCGGTAAGACAGTGTCCCAAGATCCGTGGCTTACGTCAGTTCAGGGGGGATTGGGTTCATGCCCTCCCATTTGTATACACCCAGGATACTGAGCCAGAACTTGCCCCAGGCCGGGATGCCCGCAGCGCCGCCTGGTGCAAGGGTTGTGGGGATCGTATAGTGATGGTACGGGATAATGGGTGTTAGTCGCTTACGGTCGCATTAGGGCCAGCTCGGGCGCGACACGTTGACGTGTTGGAGTATGACCGGGTAGACCGCTCTAGAGGTACTTACCAAGTGAATGCAGGGTGTTGCGGGCTTTAATCATGGGTTCCTCGTCGGCCCCGACGCCCAGAATTCGGAGCGTCACATAGTTGAGCGTTGTGCCAAACACGATGGACTTGCCCTTCGAATGCCTACGTAAGGGGCGGGGGGGATGAAAAGCGGATCAGATAAGTCACCGGTCCGTTAGCGGAAGGACGGCTTTATCTATATAATCTAGATACATGCCCACAACCGACTATCTCGTTTTGAAGTGGCCACCACCAGGAATAATACATATCAACTCACTTACAATCCCCAGCCGCCGTCCTCGGGGTGGGCCATGCTCAGGATGTAGCGAATCAATTCGAAGCGCTGGGGATCGGGCAAGGCATGGCGGACGCAGTAAAGCGAGATGACCACACCAGGGGTTATAAACATGGGCCCGTCGTAGCGGCCGGCCCAGTGGCCGTCTTCGGTCTGAAGGTTGCGTAGGAAAGCGAATCCCTTCCGGGCCGCGTCGAAGGGGGTCTGCGCGGCGGCTGAGGCCCCTATTTTCTCCTATACACGAGCGACGTGGCGCATGACGAGGTCAATAAATTTGGATGTTAGTACTGGGTGAGTACCGAGGTGATACGCTTTGGGTCTGGGGTACGCACACACAATGCAGCGGTTGTTAACCCCGCGCTAATCGCAAGGGAGTGGGGCGGTGGCCACCTAGGACATAGTTGCTTGGTTCGTCTACCTACCATAGGTAGGCCAAGCCAGTAGCGTTCCACATCCGTCTGGGGACGGTTCTGCGCGGTCTGGGTAGAATCGAGGTACTCCCACACCTGCCGGCCGCGGTCAACATTGAGGCGCCAGCGGGTGCGGTCCGTCGATTGGAGGTCGCGCAGCCGAATGGGCTTGTAGAGCGGCGGCGGGTACGTCCGGGTGGCCATGGTTCCTACGGTAGTGGGAGTTGGGCGAGTAGAATAGTAGCAGGACTAGATGGTGCGCTGGCTAATGAGCGAGAGGAGCAAGGCGGGGGAGAGACGGGCAAGTAGCTGGTCGCGGTTTGGGAGGCGCATGGTAAAAAAAATATAATATGGTAGGTATCCAAACTGTTAGCCAATAACGCCTACGAACCAACCAGGAGAACAGGCCATTTGCGGCCCAAATTAAGGAGTCTAATGGAAGGCACTCTGGCCAATGCCCACCGTAGGGTGTCATTGCTTTGGCTTTACAGACGGTTTCCCGAAGCCCCACACTGCACAGCTGCAAGTACGCCACATTTTACCCGCCTCCCCAACCACTTTCTCTTTTTCCATCCCCCAACCGTCTGATCTATTGCAGGCGACTTTCAGGGCGGGACTTTCTCCAGCCAACGCCCGAGGATATGTCTCCAAGGCGTCCCGGCGACCTTCGCGACTAAAGGTGGGAGAGCGACGTGGTGGTGCTACATGTTTCAACTCTCCCGGGTGGACCTTTTGGGGTAATTCACATGTGATAAACTGCGATCGGGGGTGGGCGGGGGAGATTTACTGCGGCCCGGCTAGGGATGTAAAAACCACGCCATATTAACAATTGTAGAGGTTGACCAGTCAAAGCATAGCCCTGCTTCTGCTTCATGCAATTGCCGGTCACAGCCCTACCCTATTTCTTACTCTGTATTACACTGAGTGCACAGTGACCCGCACCTACTGCATATGGTACTTCATGCCAAGGTAGTTACTTTCAAAGTCCGCCGCCCTCGATAGCATAGGCCAGGGACCTGGTCCACTCCACCGTTGCATTGACATCACTAATCTCCTGCCGCTGTCATCCAGTAGTATGCACTGTCGTAGGGTGAACTACCCTAGAGGAAACGTAGTGGCTAATTAGCCCAAAAGGCAGGAAAAAGACTAAGTAAAGTGCGGAACGAATTCGAAATAGATGATTGAACAATATGGGGTGGGTCTTAACTATCGTTTATTAGGGGTCGTGCTGACTGCCTTTTATAATGAAAGATGGCCCGCCTCTTTCATTAGGGCTGCCGTACAGGTCAGGCAGACCTTCAAACGACAGGGCGCATTTGGGGTTGGTACCAAGTCAAAGAGAGGTAAATACGCAACTAGGGGAAAAGGTAGCAAGGGGATATTCTAATAGGTGAGGAGGAGGAGGGGGCGTACTAGTGATAAAACGGCGGTGATAAAAGAGTCGCTAGTGTGGGGTCACAACTGATCGGATCAGTGGTTTGGTGTACCACATGCACATACTACACATTTATTATAAATACTCTTCCCACGCAGAAAAAAAGCCAGTCGGCAGGCGGCAGTAGTTACCTATAAGTCACCCGAGCCTTGCCCGGCGGGGGCAGCGGCCAGCGTTGCGAGCCAGTCCTGTAGCAATTGATCGATAAAGGCCTTAGCGTGGACGCTAGCGTCGTATTCCAGCATGATTTGGATACAGCCGTCCACGATCTGGCTCATCGCGTTGAGCGAGTTGAGCATGGGTTGGTGGCGGGGAAAGTTGTGCATATCGCGTTCCGGGGCCCAGTCTACGGTGAGACGGGGCGTTTCTCTACCGGTCGACATTTTAGCCAGTGTATCAAAGCTGCCAAAATAATTAAAAGACAGGTCAATGGCCCGCGGGCTCCGAAGGCGTAGCTGCCGAGCTTCTTCGATCGCCCCGTCACCCATGCCGTGCTCAATGAGATTGTACACAAAGCCGTTGTGCGGGACGGCGGCCATAGTCGACCTGACGTGGTCGAGGGCGGTGGTAAACGACGAGCCCGGGGCTACAGTGAAATGCAGAGGGAAGATAGTGGTGAACCAGCCAACCGTGCGAGTTACGTCGAGTGGTACATCGAGGGTCTCGCGGCCGTGGCATTCCATCTGCAGGTCCACCACCGGTTGGTTGGCCAGGCTCGTGTATGCCGCAAGGAAGCCAGCCAGTAGGGCATTTGCCAAGGTGGACCGGTGGATCTGGCACGCCATGCGGATTAGGGAGGTTGATAGTTGGCTGTTTAGGGTGTGCTGGTGCAGGGTGCGGCGAGAAGGAAGGCCCGGCTTGACCCAGAGTGGACGTGGTGCATCGTCGTCCGCGGTCGGCGTATCGTCCCGCTGTCGGGGCCATAGATCGGCTTGGAAATTCTGGGCGTACCGGTTAAGCGCCGCGGCCCAGTGCGGGTACGGCGTAGTCGGGGGCGGCAGTGGGCGTTGACGGAGACGGGCATCCAGGTCCTCGCCCAGGATGCGCCAGGAGAAAAAGTCCAGATTGAGGTGGTGGGCCACGAGAAACAGGCGCGTCACGGCCCCTGGCCCGCGAAGGAGGCCGAAGGCCATCAGGGGGCCCCTGATGAGGTGGAGCCTCGACTGGATACGCTGTAAAGTGCGATCAAGTTGGTTAGCAGCGGTAACTTTGACCTCCCAACCGGTGAGTTCAGACTCGCCCGGTGGGCCCGAGGGAATGCTCTGCGTCCACCCGCTCTTCGTTTGGTGATACCGAGCGCGCAACTGGGGGTGATGGTCCATTAGGTCAAGCAGTGCCCGTCGTACCGCTGCCAGGGTGACTAACCCATGGACGCGGAACATGAATGATTGGTTAAAATGGTGACGGTTGGGTAGTGCTAGGGTGAAGAAGCCTCGCTGAATCGGTGTGAGGGTCTGGGGTCCAGTCATGGGGGACTCATCGGTTACAGTAGCGGTGTCCCCGGCCTGACAAGGGGTCACCCGGGCCGCAAAGGCCAACAGGGTAGGATGGGCATGGAGGTTGGGGAGATTTGACCGAAGACCCGCGGCCTGTAGCTGAGCAAGGAACTTGAGGGCGGTTAGGGAGTCGCCGCCCAGTTCGAAGAAATGGGACTCACCATCCAACTCCGTAGGGGCACGGTCAAGCAGGCCTGCCCAAAGGTTACGGATGATCAGGGCATGAGAGGGTAGTGGAACGTCAGCGGGAGTCACGGTCGGTTCGGTACTCACTGGCAGCGCCGTATAGTCGGGAAGTTTCGAACGGTCGACTTTTCCGCTAGGGAGGAGGGTAAACTGGGCCACAGAGACCAGGTGTCGTGGTATCATGTAATGCGGCAGGTGCTGGTGTAAAAACGTGCGCGCAGTTGTCATATCCAGCCCACTGGTTTGGACATAGCCTACGAGCTTATCGTCCCGCACCAGGACCACCGCCCCGGTCACCGCTGGATGGCGCTGAAGGGTGGTCTCGATCTCCTCCAACTCGATACGGAACCCTCCCACCTTGACTTGGTGGTCAACGCGGCCGAGATACTCGACGTTACCGTCCGGTCGATAGCGGGCGCGGTCGCCAGTCTTGTAGACTCGACCAGGACCGAATGGATTGGCAATAAACTTCTCAGCGGTCAATTCCGGCCGATGGAGGTACCCAGCTGTAACGCTCGGCCCGCCGATCCAGAGATCGCCAGCGACACCAGGCGGCAGCAGTCGGCCATCGGGGCCCACAATGTAGGCCAAAGTGTTTGGATAGGGGCGGCCGATGGTGATCGGGCAATTGGCGGTAATCCAGGAGCCAAGGACAATGATAGTGGTCTCAGTAGGGCCGTATCCGTTGAAGACCTGGGCGCGGCTACACAGTTGGGATTTGAGACGGGCCGTAAATGCTTCGGCCCCAGCCGCCACGTACTGTAGGCGAGGTAGATTATCCCACGGCAGTCGAGCTAAATAGCTCGGCGTACCTATCAGCATATCGCAGCGGCGCATTGCAGCGGTTAGGTCGGTACCAGGGAAAACGATGGTTGAGCCGTGCACCATACCGAGGTAGATGGCTGTCCCAGCCGCGTCAAAGCTAAGCGAAAAGGGCTGAAATATAGAGATGCCGTCGTGGAAGGGCACGCGCCGCAACGCAGTGAAGGCAAAGTTGACCACATTGGCCCGGGTGACCATAACCCCCTTCGGGCGGCCGGTGGTACCGGAGGTATATAGTATGTAGGCCAGGTCGTCCGGAGTGCCAAGCGGGGAGAGGGTTGCGCCGCTGTCAGTTGTCGGGGGTAGGGCGAGGTAGGGGTCGACCAAGAGGACGGGCAGGTTGGCCAAGGAAAGGGGGAGGTAGGGGCGGAGGGTGGCTGTAGTGAGGATGAGTCGGCAGCCGCTGTCGCGAAAAATGTAGTCCAGGCGCTCGGCGGGTTGTTTAGAATCCGCGACGACGTAGGCCGCCCCAGATGCGCCCACGCTGATCATGGCGAAGGCTCCCGCGACGTCGTTTTCGGTAAAAACTCCAATCACGGTACCGGATCCCGAGCGGTACCGGGTGCGGAGCTCCTGGCCCAACCGGCGAGCAAGAATGACGGTTTGAGTGAAGGTCAACGTGAGAGTATCGCTGGAAAAGAGCTCGCGGTGTGGGTGTCGCGCAGCGGTGCGTTCCAGCAGCTGAAAGGGAGTCAGGTCGAAAGGTAGGTCGGGGATGGTCTTGTCAGCACCTGTCAGCTCAGTAACGCGGGCAGGGTCCAGCCACGGAAGTTCGCCTAGATGGGGCTCCGCGGAGACCGCCGCGGTGACCATGCCGGTCAATAGCGTATCCACCTGACGAGTCAGCTCGGTGGCAGCTTCAGTGCACACCGCGGCCCGCGAATAGACCAGAGTGAGCGACAACGAGTCGCCTACATCCTGAAACTGAGCGGCCAATGGGTACTCGGTGGCCTCGTGGACAGCATAATCAGTGAAAGGTGTGCCATTGCCGTCGTCCCGCGCGGTTAGGACCTGTGCGTCTGGGTAGTTTTGATAAACCACCAGGGAGTTAAACAGTTCACCAAGGCCCGAAACGCCGCACCAGCGCCGAATTTCGGACAGGCCGCACGTCTCATAAGGAATAGAGGCGGCGTACGTGGTCTGGACGGCGGTGAGGTACTCCCCCAATCTCTGGTCGACTCGAGGTCGGACTCGCAGAGGTACTGTGTTGACGCAGGGCCCCACAGTGTTCTCGATGCCGGCCAATGGTACATGGCGTCCGGACACGACGGTGCCGACAACTAAGTCCTCAGTGGCGTGGTAGCGGGCCATAAGGAGACCCCACGCGGCGCGGAGCACGGTGGCCGACGTGACGCAGTAGCGCCGGGCCAGATTTGTCAGTGCGGGACGGGTGACCTGGAGCGTGAGGTCGCAACGGGCGTAACCCACCAGGGTCTCGTCGTGAGGTGGAATAAGCGGGAGGGCCGGGCAAGCGGTAATACCGGCCAATTGGGCGGTCCAGAAGTGTCTGGCCAATTTAGGGTCCTGATCCGCCAGACACCGGGTGTAGATAGCAAAGTCAGGGCCCGAGGGGTCGGGCCGCGGTTCGATGACCAGATGGGAGCGACCAGTTAGTTCGTGAAACACATTTACCGCGTGCCGCAGGACAAGCGGACCGGACCAGCCGTCAACAAGGGCGTGGTGCACCGTCCATAGGGCCCGATGAACCCGGGTGGAAAGACGGGTCAGGCGGAACCGGGTTAAAGGTCCCTGTAAGGTAAACCCACGGGCGCGGTCATCAGCCAGCAGTCTCTCGTGTTTGGTCCGCTGAACGGCCAACGTGTCATAGGTCCAGTCCTCCACAGCGCAGCGCACAGGCTCGCCAGCCAGGACGAAGCGTAAGGTACTGATCTGGGGAAACGGCAGATCCGTCAAGAACCGACTGCGGAGGATGGGGAACCGTTCTAAAGTGGCGGTCCACATAGCCTCGAAGAGATCGAGGGTGAGGGCCGGATCGCTGATATGAAAGGTCACCTGTACCACGTAGGCGGCTGGGTTGCGCGCTAAACGAGTCACAAAGCTCTCCTGTAGCGAAGTGCAGCGGTGTGCATGTTCGACCTGGTGGGGTGGAATCCCGCCTGTTAGTGCCCGCCGGCTGACCAATGCACGCTCAGCCGCGGTGGCGGGCCAGGGCATGGGTATATCGGCCAGATCGAGCGCGGCGGTGGGGGCCCGGCGCATGGTCCACGTCAGGGAGAACAAACTGACCTTCCAGCGGGTCAGGAGGTGCGGCACGGTGTCTGCATCACCCACCGCTGGGTGGGCTGTGACGAGGGCCAGGCGACGGTCATGGTCCGGCGTGATGCGCAGGGTAATCGTGGGAACTGATGGGCGCGGGTGTAGGATAAAATCGATTTCGGCGACCGACCGAAACGACCCGAGAGAGCCGCTGAGCGAGCCGTGCAGGGGTCCGTGTCCTTTAATCCAGTTCCAGAGGTCATGTGGGGAGACAAGGTGTAGCGGTGGATCAAGGTCAACGCGGGTGTTCTCGACCCCGTGGAGGGAAAGTCGCGCCGGGGGACCAGCCGCCAGCAGGAGGGCTGTGACCAGGACCTGTAGCGCACTGTACGACGAGCTGAGCTTGTTCTGGGGGTCCGTGGGCCACGGTAGGGTGGCGGATAGGGGGTCCAACACAGGGTGGCCGTGCGTGATCGCATCGTGCGTGGATACCTTCCTGTCGATAAGAGGCAAGGGATGACCTACTACTGAAGGGTCACTCAATTCCATGGCTTGCCAGTCGCTCACGGCCGTTTCCCTCAGACCCTGACTACGTATAAAGTGGGCAAAAGCCAAGGCGACCATCGCCCAGGTCATGGTGCTTGAGTGTTGCGCGTGCAGCGCCACCCAAACCTCGCTGGTACCGAGAGCGGTATGACGGAGGCCCAGAGCCCAGCGGCCGCGCGGTACCAGTTCAACCTCGTCGTGCATGTGCTTAAGACAAGAGACATCGCTAAGCGCTGCAGTGGCCGACCAATACCGGGCTCGCACTAGAGCGACTGGGGAGGAAAACAGGGATGGGTAGATGGCGTAGAGTAGGGTCTGGAATGGAATCAGGTCGCACGATTGCAGTACAGTGGTCGCCAGCACAAGGCGTCGTACATGAGACCCGTCGCGTGCCTGGGTGTCCTGGAGGGTACACGGAACACGCGGCTCCCCTAGCCTGTGTAAGCAATGGTGTGCAAAGGCCCGCACCGATGGATGCCGGTACACGGCGAGCCCGTCGACCGGCCAGCCGGCCGCTGTCAACAGACGGGTCAGGTGCAGTACCGCGATGGAGTCACCACCCAATTCAAAGAATGTGGTGCTGGGGGTAACCGTTAACTGGTCGACCTGAGTTAGCACATAGGTGAATAACTGTATGACAGCGTCTTCGATGAGGTCCCGGAGAACGCAGTCACGCACAACGGCTGGATGCCCCAAATGGCGGCGGATATGATCTAGCAGAGCGACAACACCGGCCGTGTCGCCAGGGGCCACAAACGACGCCGCAGGCGGCGGCGGCGGTAAGAGTGGCTTGTCAAGCGCATTAGGCGTGCTAAGCATGGTGCAAGTGAATGTTGGTGATTACGTGGCGTTCTGACAATGAAGAGAGAGGGCTAACGCGAATGCGGCGTGCGGAGCTACAGCGAAGCGTAGCGAGTGAGAGGATGGCAGGGTGATTTGGCTTTATGGCATTAACGGCATGCCTCCTGGTCAGGCAGGACACGGTATTTATGACGGTCCAAAGCGTGGCAGTAAGCTGATGCCAACTGCTGCGAAAAGTGAGACGGCATGTCCATTGGTTGAAGGAAAAGCGCATACAAAACAGTTGCTCTGCACACCAAGCGTTCCGCGCACACAATCTGGAGAAAGTCTTGTAGGTGGACACATAACGACAACCCATGGTTGCGAGCGCTGTAGGTGGCCAGTGCAGTGAACGGGATTCTAACGGCCGTATTCAGCAAGGCCGATTCAGTGAATAGCGGTGTAGCTCGTGTAAGGGGGACAACACAGTATTGTCCCCCCCTCTCTCTCTCTCTCTCTCTAATATAATCCAGACGGTTGTAGTGAGGCAAGGGGCCGAGGCGATTGACTAGGCTCTTCCGCCGGTAGCTGCCAATGGTGGCCGTAGGCCTCTTTACTTACCAATGTTCAGTCGGTGAGCCGACTACCGCAAACGTAGCAGCACACAGCCCGCACCGCATCATATGTTGGACCACCCTAGTCTAGAGGCAACAGTGTGACTGTCACCTTGTTGGCTACTCGCTTAGTAGTAATGTTGGGGGCCGTGGCCCCATCGTAACTTATCTGGGGCAATGATACTCAGTTGAAACGGCTTGGAGGGCTCGCTCCAGGCGTTTCTTCGAGCGGCTTTGGAAGTCGGCGGAGTAAGAGAGTGAGTTGGTCCAGTTTCCATGTGGTCATAGTAGCCGTGGTCGTGGAAAGTGGCTTGCCCCTTAAATATTTGCTGATGATCCTGAACGGTTGACGACAGAAGGGAAACAACTGGGCAGTAAAGGAGGTAGCATGTACCCCGAGTTTGGGACTGTGCAGGCTTACATAAATGCAAGCCCATGTGTAGATGCATTATCAAGGTGGAATTGCTGAGGACTGTAGGTCAGACTATCTCGCACCTTCCAATAGGTTTGGGATCATGGATCACGACGCGGAATATACAAAAAGCAGCTGTCAGCAAACTTGGTGTCCAGAGGGCTCGGTTCGGCGAAAACCCCAGCTGTGCTAAATAAGCACTGTCGCCTAGTGGTTAACATTTATTGTCCCAAAGATTCTACATTAAGGCAGGAGGGTACTTGTAACACTATGTCCGGTGACCAAAGTCGCCTAACGGCCTGTCCAGGTGTACCCGATCTACCTCACCGGAAATATCACTGCCTAGTAGGTAGCCCTGATATCAGAGAAACCTCTAGGGCTCTCGGTCGTAAGGCTCACACACGGTTGATTAGGGACTGATAGTCCACACGTTGAGATAGCTGCGTGTACCCTTGTCCCTGTGCAGGACGGTGTAAAGAATAGTTGGGGAAGGGGGACAATTCTGGCCGAGCGGCTCAATCATTAATTGGGAGGGGCTCATCTTCTAGCAAGTCCCGAAGCTGCTCTCAATATAGTCTCTAGATGGCCATCGTGTGACCTAGCCAATGATTATTATCAAGGTAACTTGGGTTTACATAAAAAGCCAAGCCATTGGCTTGTTGGCGGTGATGTAAGTGCGAACAATGTCTAGTTTAGCATCTTGTTTGGTACAGCTGACTTAAGGCTTGCAGCCCTGGGAAAACAAGTACCAGCTGGGAATCTGCTTATTATCGTTGGTATGTGGGTTAAGCGGGTGGATCTGAATCCAGGAATAGGGAATGGGAATAGCTGGGTTGTGCCTCAGCATACCACTTAATCAGGACCGTGAATGGGAATAGGCTTACCCGCGAGTGGTTAAACCTTGGCACGGTACTTTACCAGTAACCGCACCCATCTCGCGGTTGTATCACTGACTGCACGCATCAGCTCCTCCTAAACCCCCGATCCTCGCTTCAACGCAAAAGTTTCTGCTCGGTGGTAAACCAAGCAATGCCGAGTAGCACCTTATTATAAATGGCCGACTATTACTCACAGTTATACAAACGCATCAACGTTTATAGCTCTTCTCGCTTTTTACCAAGTCGAGGTACGACAGCTGGTTGAGGAGCGATAGGATGGTTAAACTGCACTACGGTGCATCGTCTGCTGGTAGAATATGCCATGTCAGGTGACTTTCCAGGTCTGGCGATATTGGGCTTCGTTGGCAAAAGCGGACTTTCGACCCTACCCCATCCCTCTCCTCAAATTACGGGTACCATGCGCGTTTCACTCTGGTCTCCCGCTCAGTGTCCACCCTTGCTCCTTGGCCGTCACACAGGTCAATTCTATAGAAGCGCACGCGGTGGCTATAACATGATAACTAGCGGTGCTCATGTCGACATATGTCTGATAATACATATACGGCGGATTGTGAGGGAGGGGAGTACTGGCGAGGGTGTCACTGTGGTATTGTATTGTATAAAACATGACAAAGGTTCAGGCCTGACGAAGCTTATGGGCTTCAGTAGTAGCGCTGTAGATGACCACTAGAAAGTTTCAAGACGAATAATCGAGTGGGTTTGACCAGTTTGGGATTGAACCATTCCTTAGCCTACCTCTCCACCGTGTCGACGGCTGAGACCCCTTCCCCGCCCTGCCAC
>JANBPT010001118.1:0-14126 GCA_027575765.1 Tieghemiomyces parasiticus | reverse complement strand
CTAAACCATACAGGCTCCATGTGCGGCCCGCTCTGGATTGACAGGTTCCCACCACCACAATACCCCGGTTGGCGTCCGGTTCCCCACGCGCAAGGGGGAGGGGGGGCCAGGAGGAAGCCTGCACGTGGAGGGAGGGGGGCGAACTTAGTCCGCCAGGCAGGCCCGGCTTGAAAACGGAGGGAGCGGAAGCAGCTGGGATGAGGCCGTTGCCGCGGCGGCCCAGCCAGGGGCGTCCAGGGGCTGCGGCCAGGGGACCTGTCGGCAGCCGCCCTTGATGCGGTCGGAGAGATACAAGGTCGGCAGCGCCGTCCTCGTGCGGGTCGGACTGGTCCCCCCCTGTTCCACGCGTGGGCCTGTGGGCGTTACTGTCCACAAGGCCCACCAGACTAGCGATTGCAGCCGCCCTGTGGACGCGGGCACCGGTCCCGCAGGCCGCCGCGGGCCCCTCGTCGCCCATTCACTGCCCCTCCCGCACGCCCTGAGGCCCTGCAGCCCACCTGGTAGGCGAGAAGTAGGAGTCGGAACCGCCACCCCGTGGTTTCACCAGCCATACGCCTTCCCCACCCACCCACATCCCCCCCCCACTGTCCGCCATCTACTTGTCCCTTTTCAGCTCGTTGTGGCATTTCGTTTTTGAACCTTTGCACTAGCCTCCCCATCCTGCTCTTGTCTTGCCATCCCGCGTCCTTGTCACTTGCGCATTGGCTATTGACCTCTATTTGTGCCGCGCAGCAGCCCATTTCTCCGTGTTCGGTCTTCCCTGCCTTGGCCCACCCTCGTTGTATTGTCCTCATCCCTAGCCCCCTCACTTCCCCACGTCGCCAGCGTCGACACCTGCGCACCCTCATACTTCCCGACAACCGTCTCGCTTGACAACCCTCCTCTCCCGCACCAAGTGTGCTGCACTCCACCAGCGTGCACGCGCGTGGTGTGTGTGTATGTGTGTGTGTGCTTGTGTATAGCCGTCTGCGCTTGTGAGTGTGCCGTCCTTATTCCTCTCTACCACTCTTTCCCTCTCTACCTCCTTCAACGCCTCCTCCCGCCTGCGCCCTTCAGCCCGGCCGGCGCACGTCCCCCCCTCTCTCCTCCACCGTCGCCACGCCATGGCCTCTCCACAGCCTAGCACCTTCTCGCCGACTATACGAGCCCGCCGCGCTCGGCAGGCGGCCCCCGTGGCCGACGATTCCCCCGCCACGGCCAACCGCCAGGCCCTACGGTCCAAAGTCGCCGCCCAGGCCTCACCGCGCCCCGCTGCCCACTCCAGTCTCGACGTCCACGCTGCCCCCGCTGCCAACGGCCATGCTTCGCCCGCCTCCACCGACCGCCTCCACAAGACTTCGTATCTGACCGAGGCCAGCCAGTCCCGCCGTCTGGGAGACACTACACGCCCGTTCCTCTTCGACGGCGCTTCACGTCCGAATCCAACCCTGCGCCAGGGTAACCGCGAGGCCATTGCCCGCCTGGGCCGCCTCGACCTGGACGCCCCGCCCTTCCCATTGTCCCACCCCTTCGGCAACGCCCCTGCCACCGCCTCGCTCGTCACTCTGGCCAGTTCGACTGCCGGCACGCCGGCCACCGAGGCGCCCCCATCCGCCCCGCCGTACGTGCTGCATCACCCGCCCGGGCCGGGCCTGTTAAGCAATTTTTTTTCGACCAGCGAGCCGCCCACCTCGAGCGCTTCGGGTCTGTCCACCGCCCCCATTACTTCCGCCCACGCGCCTGATATCAGCCCCGTGGCCGTCACCTCCGTGCCCCCGTCAACGTCGCTCGCCGCCCTGACTGACCGCGTCCGTAAGGTTTCCTTAACCGGGGACCCTGCCGACAGCCGCCTTGAAACGCAACTGATCCTGCGCGCCCTCGTCACCTCCAAGGAGGCCGGCGTTATCATCGGCAAGAACGGCAGCAATGTGGCCCGCCTGCGGCACCTGTTTGGCGTGAAGGCCGGCGTGTCCAAGGCCGTGCCCAGCGTACCCGAACGGATCCTGACCGTGTCCGGCCCCCACGCCCAGGTAGCCCAGGCCTACGCCCTGATCGCCCAGGGACTCCTCGAGAACCCCATCACCGCCGCCACTGCCATCACTGGGGTGGCTCCCCATTCGGGACCCCGGCCCCCAGGCCCGTTGGCCACCCACTTGACCACTGTGCGCGTCCTAATCTCGCATAACCTGATGGGCACCATCATTGGCCGCCAGGGCCTCAAGATTAAGCATATCCAGGAGCTATCCGGGGCGCGCATGGATGCCCAGAAGGAAATGTTGCCGCAGAGCACCGAGCGCGTCGTTGAGATCCAGGGTACGGTCGCTGCCCTACGGGTGGCCCTAGAGGAGGTGGGCAAATGTCTGATCGAAGACACGGAACGCGGCATGGGTAGCGTCCTGTTCAATCCAGCCACTCGTGTACCGTCCGTCTCGTCCAACTGCAACCCTTACGTAAGCCAGGTCCGGGTTCCCACCGACGGCCGCGCCCCGCGGGGTTCTCCGGCCCCGGACGATGGTAACCCGGCTAGCCGCCCTTATTACCCGCGCGCAGATCCCGTCGGCTATCCCGCCGGCTATGGTGACCCGGTCGCCGTTTACCCCGCGCCCTACTTGCCGGCGCCCAGTGCTGTCCCGGGCTACCATCCCCCGCCGGCCGGTTACCATCCAGGGTTCGCATCGCCACGCTATGGCTTCACTGGAGGCTACGCAACGAACGGGGCAGTGTTTCCAGGGTACCCGGGGTACCCGCCGCCCAGTGGGCCCTACGACTACCCGACGTACGCGCCCGACTATTCAGGTTACGGCTCGGCCCCGGCCACTGACTCTGCTGCGTCGCCACCTGGGTCGTCCTAGCTCTCTCTATCCCCACTCCCTCCATTTGCCTTATAGTTACATATACCCGCCGTCCTTTCCGCCCACCCTCCCCCACCAGCGCCCTGTACCCCCTCATACCTTTCGCCCCTATAGATTTCATTTGGTTTAATTGCTTGGATCCGTTAGTTTTCTCTTTCTCGCCCCCTCATCGGCCTGTTACTTTGGTGTCACGCCTATTTAGCGCCCTCGCGCTTTTAGTTTTCTACGTTTGCACGCTAGATATATTTTGTGTACGGACTTCCACTTAATCCCTGTTTGTTGCTAGACTGGTATCGCTCGCATCTTCTTTCGCTCCGCACCACTTCCACTGTCGCCTCCTCCGCCTGTTCCCGCCTCTCTTCATGACTCCCCTCCCATCCCTTCACTCATACCTCTTCCTTGCGTGCCCTCCCTCCTCGTCTCTTCTAAATACCTCATTAATACTGGACCCATTTCGTTCTACCAGGCTCGGAATATACCCAGGCCACCCATCCTACCCTTCGGACTACGGCTGTGTAGTGAACCCTGCTATTTCCCATCGTTTTTTTTAAAAAACCGCCCTAATGCCTTTATTACCTGCACGACAATTTATTTAAGAAAACTCGGTACATTATGATGGGAGACCGGCTAAACTGGTCGCAACAATATGGGGTAAAGAGAATAATGGAGAAGTTGTTAAAGGAGCTAAGAGGACTTGCGCGCAGCAAAAGGGGAAGTGTAGGCGTGGGGTAAACGGTGAGGGTGGGAGACCCCAACGAAAAAAAGAGAAAATATAGGTGACAAGTTAGTTAGCAAGGCCGACCAGCTCTATGTTCAATGGTTTTCACTGGTCAATAAATGTGGTGTCCCCACAAGGGGGACACTGACCCATTAATAGCCTCAGTGCCCTCCCCTTAGCTCCTTACACAGCTTGTCTCTTTGCCCTTTTCATTGAGCTCAGCACTCCCCTTACTGTGCAATTACTAAGGCCTTTACTACGCCATTGATGGCCCAAGGCAAGTTTAGCGTCATCAAGACCTCTCTGTGGTCTGTTGGGTGGAAGTGGAAGTATCAGGAGTCACAGGAGGATCTGGTGCGGACAACCCACTTTCTCACAACACACATACCAGCTGGTATGCTGAATTTTCCTCCATGAGTTGGAGAGGAACCATGACTTCAACCCCAGTGAGCTCTTCAGCCAGGCATTCTTTTACCAAATTTTCCTCAGCCTGGCTGGGAGGAAGATCATGCATGAGAAGGTCAAGCTGTCAACCAAGGCCATTAGGGTGCTCATTAAGAGACACCTTGAAGGCTACACAAAGGCTGCCAACATTAAGCCTAGGAAACACAGAAGTTAGTCCCAGGTGGCAGTCTATTATGGCACCAATATCATGACTGTGTACAAAGTCAATGTCCAGCTGTGGTTTGGTGAGTACTTCCAGTGTACTGGCAATACCCTGCTGATCATGTGCCAGTGGAAGGAGGCTCTGCCCAAGGAAATGGCCAACAGTAATGAACATGAGTTCCACCATGCCTGTGAGGAGAGGATCTGGAGGCCAGCATGCCAGGTCAAGGAGGCACTGCAATACAGAGACCCTGATTGCAGCAAGGTCCCACCAGAAGGGCAGCTCATCCTCACTGCACTATTACCAATCCTCCAAGTGTATGATGGCACCTATGTGTTTTTTGAGGATGACATTTATTATGATGTCAAGAAATCTCTAGAAACACATCTTCAGGAATTCTAGGAGCTCTGCAAATTCCTGGAGGTGAGGGAGGCAAAGTCAGTCCAGTGCTTTCTTCTCCAGATTTCTTGGGTGCCATGCCACCTGCACATAGATATGTGGATCTTCTGCCAGCATATCCTAAAGTGGGCATCCAAGAATGAGCCATTGATCAAGGAGACATGGGGGGGGAGTGGCTCTTCACTTTCATTCCAAGGCATTCAAGGACCAGCATGGCAGGAGGTTCTTAAGGGCTATCCAGACAGGTGGGGTGTCTGTATCATTCATACTCAAGACCCCCAAGACAAAGAGGAACCTTAGTTGCAAGCAAAGCTAGACTGATGCTGATGGGGTTGCTGCCAATGATAGTGCAGTGAAGCCCAAGGGCAAGTCTAAGGCTGACAGAATGGGGAACCAGGACACTCAAAGGAAGCAGTACAGGAATGACCACTCTGCAGACTTCTCCTACATACACACCATTCAAAATGCCAAAGCTAGGCTGACACAGGTATGCTGCAGCATTATCAATGCCACCAGGTACAAGCTCTACATTGAGGTGTGAGTAAGGGTGTGTTGATATTAGGTCTAAGTCTAATACCATACCAAAAGGCTATTCTACTATCACAGAATTTATAGTTCTGAAATAGCAGAATTGGACTTTACCCTAGGATAATCTAATGTGGTGGTTCCCAATCACCACAAAGGGAATGATTGCTGCTCAGCAGCTTTTACAGCAGGACCACAACTACTCATATGACCTTGATGCACCCCATGCACAAATACAGCCCAGTGAAGGGTGACTGGGGGAAGCATCAGGCCAGAAAGATGCATATATATACTGGCCATGGGGAAAACAATTATCCACCCCATTGGAAATTGTGACTCTCTGCCTATATCAACCAGAGGCAGGCTGATGCTTGGCTGGTGTACACACTATGTCGCAGGCTTGGCAAGGACACAGTACTCATCATGGGAAACTGGTCCACATCCATAGCTCACTACCATGAGCCCATCCATGACAAAGGCTGATGGGCAATGTTCAAGAAGCATGGATGTAAGGTCTATCTGGTGGATGAGTACCACACATCCAGGACCTGTCCTGAGTGCTGCAACCACCTGGAGACCTTCAAGCATGTCCCCAATCCATGACCATGGCAGTGAACAAAGCACCCTGAAGTCAAAAGCTGTGGGCTTCTAAGGTGTATAAACCTAAATTGTTTGAAGTCTATAGAATATGCTAGGGAACCAGCTCACCTGCAGCTGTGGAACTGGTATATGACAGCAGGGATCAATGTCAGGCACCTCCTCTTGAACTTCCAGGCCAACATCAAGGTTTTGGAACAGTTTCGGTGTGCAAAGTCCCAGGATGATGGTGGTGGTGGTGGCCTGGCACCTGCCAAGGCTGCAAAGCGCAAGGCCTCTACTACTGCCGACCAGAAGCCGCAGGTGAAGTGCCGGTACAAAGGCAGTTCCCCACCAGGTCCATACTGAACTTTCCGGCCCTGTTATCGCAGCGCTAAGATGTGACAAAAGCAAAGCTACTCTGGCCACTCTCCATGCGATGCAATGGAGGGGAGGCACCCTAGAGGCGAGTCGGCTGGGCAGAGAAGCCTCATCTAAGATATGTAATGAATAACTGCAGCCTGCTGTGTGGCAACATACTAATAGGCTCGACCTTTTACGATTCTGCTAACATTCCCACTTTGTCATAGCTTCATCTACACAAATGCACACGCGAATGACTCGGCTCATTAAACGTAAAATCCGCTTCCATCGAAACACTAATACACGGGACATACTCCACAAAATACTACACACGGGTGGTGTGATATCCATCATTGCATGGTGCAGACTCATTTGATAATAATAGTATGTCCTACGGCCATTTGGGGCCGCTTTTCCCGGCTTATTTTACTTAAACTTATGATGCTTAGTAGCCTTTCCATCAGCATCATTTTGACATCGCCTCAGTCAAATGCTTGCCTGTTGACATAGGCCGTCCTGGGTCGTGTGACCAAAACTTAATTGCAAACCTCATCTCCCCCCGGCTGGCCGTCTAATTACATAAGTATGATTAAAAGATGGTATGAGCACTCCGCCCGTCACATCTGCGGTCTCCCAGCCCTAAATAGTTATGATCCTCTCGACCCGCCGGGGCACTTTACAACAAAGCAGTGTGGCTTACAACGGTTTAGGTCACCGGGCGGCCCCAACGGCTGCCGCCAAGAGCATTCTACCGTGGGGACATCATGAGCTGGGTTGATTAGTCACTCCCAGCTGCCTGTCAACCCTACGGCTGCTTTCTTCACTCCTCGAGGTGGCAACTGGAGTGGTCCAAGGACCAAAAAAAAGTTGGTGCCCGCTAGAAAAGCCCAGGGCAAGTAAAATAAATCAAAAAAGTTCCTAGGCTGTGCGGCCAGTGGACAGTTCCCCCGCTCAGCGGGGGCTGTTCTATCCAGGTTCCCCACCGTAATCATCCGTAAGGCCGGCTGAACCCAGCCCAAGGCTCTGGCTTTACCCGTAGGCCAGCCTCAGATCCACGCCAGCCTGGCGGCAGGCTGTTTGGTAGCGGCCAAAGTGCTGACGGACGGCAGGCAATTGTTGGCGCAGGGCCCCAAAACTGGTCACCCAGCGCGGGCTTACATTGGTATCGGAGTCTACCACCCCGTAGGCCACCTCGACCAATTGGGATACCTGTGCGGGATCCGAGGGCAGGCTGCCTGGGTAGTCCAAGACGGTCTGTAGCACGGACTCGTCCACCGTGGTGCGCTTAGGGTTAAGAAGGTAGTCCTCAACGGTCGCGGCTGCCGCGTGGGTACGATCGTAAAGCACGTAGGCGTGCCGCAGGTCCATTTCTGGGGATGCCAACGTGTGGTCTATTTGGACTAGCGCGTAGCGATCCAAGTCGAGACCCGGGCGTATCACCCGAGCCACGTAGTCGTCTAGGACAATCTGTTTGACCCACGAGCGAGGGGATGAGGCGCAGCGGGCTTCGCACACCTCGATACCGGTAACCCCGGTGTCATCCCCGAACCAAAGGAGGACACATGGTTTCAACTCCAATGCAAGGAACAGTATTTCACCCCAAAACCCCAAGTCCCGCGTCCGGTAGGCCACGGTGTCGGTTTCCTGCTGCAGACGACGGACGTCCTCGCCAGGTTCGACGGCCAGGTACGTCCGGTACGTTGGACTCAAGGCGGCGAACCACGCCTGCTCATGATCCCGAAGGTCAGACCAGTCTAATGCCACCTGTGGAGACATGGCCGGGCAGACGGCTGGTGGTTAGCTGGTGAGATGGGACGAGCGAAGGAGAACCGGCCTAACGGGAATGCGGATAGGAGATCGGGTAGGGAAGGGGGGCTGGTAAGTGAAATAGTACATGGTAGTCAAGGGTCCGGGGGGGCGGACTCATTAGAACATGGCCTAGGGCCACCCGCTACCCAGCCCGAGTGCATGGTCACCCAAGTCAATTCGAGGCTATTTCGATACGGGAAACTAGGTATGCTTCTTGACGCCACGCGTTGGCCGTTTCTCAGCCAAACAAAATATTTAATTTGGTGATCAACGTTTGTCTAACGTCCGCTACTCTATGTCGTTCATTGTAGTTGCGGTATAAGCAGAAGGTAAAAGGTATAAATGTCAGGGGGATGAATGTCGCAGATATCGGAGCAGTAGACTCGAGCGTGCAGAGTGACGTCGAGTTCACGAAACATTTCTGGTTTTTGGTTGTTGTTTGTTAAAAAAAAAGGACAAACTCCCCAAAGATACCCTCGACTTCAATTTACTCCGCCCGCGGGGGCTGATCGGCCGGCGGGTCAGTAGCGGGCGATTCTGGGGTCGGGGGAGTATTGGAGGAAGGCTCACGGAGCACGTACTCCTCATACTGAGTCTTCTGGTGGAACGGGCGCTTGCCCAGCAGCTCCACCATATCCTCGCGGTTTAGCACCTCCTTCTCTAGCAGCTTGAGGGCCACACGCTCCACCCCGTCACGATGTTCGGTGAGCAACTTGACAGTCCGATCGTAGGCCTCGGAGACCATCTTGCGCACCTCGTGGTCAATCAGGCGGCCCGTCTCCTCAGAGTAGGGCTTCTGGTACCGCGGCTCGGGGTTGGAGCTGTCCTCGAACGACACGTTACCAATCACGCTGTTCATACCGTAGGCGGCGACCTGGGCGTAGGCGTTCTTGGTCACCTTCTGCAGATCGTCGCCAGCACCGGTGGTGATAACCTTGAAGAAAATCTGTTCGGCGGCACGTCCGGCCAGGGTCATGCACATGCGGTCATGCAGTTGGGCGGTCGAGTAGAGGTATTGGTCCTTGGGTAGGTACTGGGCGTAGCCCAGCGCAGCCGACCCCCGTGGGATGATGGACACCTTGAGTAGCGGGTCGGCGTGCTCGAGGAACCAGCCGGCGACGGCGTGGCCAGCTTCGTGGTAGGCCACCGTCTTCTTCTCGTCGGGGGAGAGTACGCGGGACTTCTTCTCGAGGCCGGCCACCACGCGCTCGATGGCCTGTTCAAAATGCTTCTCCTGGACGGTGTCGGCCCGCGTGCGGGCGGCGATCAAGGCGGCCTCGTTACACACGTTGGCAATATCCGCGCCGGCGAAGCCTGGGGTTAGGGCGGCCATCTTGCGGGCAATGTGGTTCACATTTTCGCCCGTCTTGATGGGGCGCAGGTGCACCAAGAAGATGTCTACACGACCCTGAATATCCGGGCGATCGATGACGATGTGGCGGTCGAAACGACCGGGACGCATCAGGGCCTTGTCGAGCACGTCGGCGCGATTGGTACCGGCCAACACGACCACGTGCTGGTGCGACTCAAAGCCGTCCATCTCCACCAGTAGCTGGTTGAGGGTGCTCTCACGCTCGTCGTTGCCACCGCCGAAGCGGGAGCTGCGCTCGCGAGACTTGCCGATGGCGTCAATCTCGTCGATAAAGATGATGCAAGGCGTGTTCTTCTTGGCGGTGGCGAACAAGTCGCGAACGCGCGACGGGCCCACGCCAACGAACATTTCCAAAAACTCGGACCCTGACACGCTGAGGAAGGGGACCCCCGCCTCGCCGGCGGTAGCCTTGGCGATGAGGGTCTTACCCGTCCCGGGGGGGCCGCTCAGGATGGCGCCCTTGGGGATCTTAGCCCCCAGGCGCTCGTACTTCTGGGGGGATTTGAGGAACTTGACAAACTCCATAATCTCCTCCTTGGCCTCGTCCATGCCGGCCACGTCCTTAAATTTGACCTTGATGTCGCTCTCCTGGTTGAACATTTTGGCGCGCGACTTGCCCACGCCGAAGATGCCTGAGGCACCCCCGGCCCCACCACCGGCGCGCCGGGACATCATGAAGAAGGCGCCGATCAGGAGCAAAGTGGGTGAGAGGTGGAGCAATGTACTGGCCCAGCTGACCCGCTCGCGGTAAAGCACGGGGATGCGTTGGCTAGACGGGATCTGGAGATCATTCTGGGCCTCCTCCAGCTGGCGCTCGAAGCTATCGACGGAGCCGATAGTGAAGTAGAAGCGGCTGTAACGCGCGAGGTCGGCGCCGCCGGGCTGGCCGGCCAGCAGGCTGGCGGCCTCGGGACTGAGATCCACCAGGACGTCGTGGCGGTTCTCGATGGTCAGCCGGTCTACGAGGCCCTTGTCGAGTAGCTGGGCGCGGAACTCTTGCCAAGTGATTTCCTTGCGCTGGGAGCCTTGTAGATCGAGCATGGAGATAGCCGCGACCGAGAGCAGCAGGAGGAGGGTTGCGGAACCCGGACCGTCTTTACCGCCCATCGACTGCTGGAACTTGGACTGCAGGCTTTCGAAGGACGGAAAGCCGTCGTCCTTGGCCGCCCCGGCTCGCGACTGTTTGGGCGGTGCATTCTCGCCCTCGGGCTGCTTGCCATCAGCGGACGGGGAACTATCGTCCTTCTTGCCCGTTCCCTTGGCCGACTCGGCAGCGGCGTCCTCATTGCCGCCCTCGGTGAATCGGCCGAACCCCTTGGGAACGTCGGCGCGGTGGGCGGCATTCTTATCGTCAGAGTCGGACGTGGATTTGGCCCAGAGGGAGGACCGCGTAAAAGGACGCAGGGTGAAGGAAGCGGGAAGAGCGCTAGGGCGGGGCAGTGCGGAACGCAGAGCACCGGTATCTGGACGAGTGAGGCCCAGACCGGGCGTCCGTAGGCCGGCGAAGCGGCGAACGTAAGACATGGCAGTATGCGGTCGGGTCTGAAGTGGAATATGAGACGGGCTTGCCCGTTCGGGTGGAGACGGCGGGAAGCGATGGGTTGAATCCGATAGAACCCTTATCGCCTGTGGAATGTGGGGTCAATGCCTCAGATACGGAGTAGGCGGGAGACCAACTGTTACAATTGGCTGGATTTGCGATCAGGAAAGTGGGATTGGGGTGGACTATAGGTTATACAAACTAAAGCATGGATCGCTGGCCAGTTGAAGGACCACGCGGCACGCCGTCCAGACCGGCGACCGACAGGTGCACCGTTCGGTCCCGCCCGATCCGAACGAGAAGAGGCAGATCCGCGTGCTGGCGTAAGCCCTGCGATCCGCTCATCCGTCCAGCCGCCCACTATTGGCTACACCCCTCCTCCCCATTATGTGGTACGACTGGCCCCCCTTCTCGCCCTCCTTTCAGCCTGCCGCGTGCCCCTCCGCCGACTGCGGATTGAGATGGCCAGGGGAGGGGGAAGGAATGGGGGCGATAGCCACACCACTGAAGTGCTGCGGCGTTTCCCCTTTAGCCCGTAGTGCCTCTCTCTTTGGCTCGGATCCCGCCGGGGCTTGTGGGCTAAGCAAAGGGCCTCGGCTCCAATGGGCCTTAGCAAGTACACGTATACGCTTCCCATGGATCTGCATGTCTAACGGAGTCAGGATCCAGCCAAGGCTGGCATGGCATGCCACTATTATAGAGCTTCCCAGGCCGCGGTTGCGGTACCAAGGTCACCAGCCAAACAAGGCATCTAACCCCAATTAGGTAGGCAGAGGTTTGATTACCCTGCCCCACGGTACCCACTAATAGCGTGCGAGCAAGGGCGGGGATGGCGGCCAATGTGGAATAAACCCAAGTCTGCAAAAAGTGACATTGGAAGACATTGCCGCAGTGATAGTCGGGGTGTACCCAGCGAGGGCCCAACCGCTGTTTCGCTCTTGTTGCATGCTTCCATCGGTCAGCGTGAGTACGGAGCACAGTGGCAGGATAATGAATAGGCGCACCAGCCCTCAAGTGTGTTAGCGGCTCTACTGCCATAGGATGCTCAATCATACAGTTGGCGAGCGCGATGGCCCTAAAACAGTCACGTGGCCTGACTTATGATTCAGAGGACGATGGGAGGAGGGGCATTTGGGCCCCAGCGGAGAGTCCCATACACAGGGTGATGTGCTATCCCCCCCTTGGATATGGATTTAAGGATGGAGTCGACGGTAGAGCCTGGGGACCCGGGGGCTGGTGGGCAGTATCTCTCTCTGGAAATCCGCTGCAGAACAGCCTACGGCGTCGGTGGCTTCGTGTGCAGAATGAGGGGGGTAATCCTAGTTTCTTTGATGCTTGCGCAACGCAGGTATCTCTCCTACTGGGGCTATTCGCTGGGCCAGCGGTCCCGGACCTAGATGCAACCACGTCTGTGGTGCAGGGTCGATAGTCAGTGATAGGCCAACTATGGGGTTGGGAAACAGGCTTCCCCCCCCCCGTCACCGCCTTCCACTTTCCCATCCACTCTCTTCTCCCCCCCCCCCGCGAGTAGAAGCAGGGAGTGTGTCTGACACCACCCCGTAGATCCAGCCAATCCTTCCTGTCTGGCCGGGCGTGAAATCGGGCCAGCTTCATTGGCCTCACACCCTCGCCGGGGAATAATGGGCAACGTCCGCTATCGGCCAGCGCAGTTAGGCGCCAGGGTGCAAAATGCATCCCCCGGTTGGACGCCGGCGATAGTGGAGGGCGAGGGACACCACGTCCTTACATTACACTGAACCGCCACGGCCGCTAAAAGTTGGTAGCATAGCCATGATGGGGTTGCTATCTGCTGTGGAGGGCCTTGGTCAGGGTCGAACATTGTGCTCCCACTTGGCTTCTAATGTGGCGGCGGTTCAGCTGCACCGGTCCGCGTGGCGACGCGCATCAGCCCGGTGAACGGGCCAAACAGTCCCGAGGCATGTGCTGTGTACTTTGGTTTTGCTCAGCAAATTCAGGGGAGACAGGGAGATGTACGTGGAGCGGCAGTGTGATTAGGCAGAGTACTTGAGGGGGCCAGCCCTTGCCAGCGCAGGTCTGGCGGGAAGCCGAGCGCACGGCGGTATGTCGGATAGTGGCATCGGGTGGCGAGTTGGCAGGGCAGCACAAGGGGGCGGTTGGAAATGGGGCGTGGTGGCGAGAACCAGCCGGGCAGGTTAGTTGCTGGTATTGTTTAGGCAAACCCGGTGGGATTGGTTAGTCGTCTATGGCCCACCCACCCTGGCCTTCTGGCTTGCCACCGACGGCCCGGCCCAAAGCTCCTGGTCTCGCTAGTTCGTTGACCAAAAAAAAATAGCCGCAAGTCCAGCATGCAGCATAGAGAGTGGAAGTCAAACCGTCGTGGCGGCGGAGCGGGGCCCGCCTAGGCTGTAGAGAATTTAGGGCCCGGCGCATATACCCTGGTCGGTCCGTCCCCTCTCCTGCCACTCCCTTCGCCGTTCTCCACCGCATCTCAATCCGCACCGACCTTTCGCTCATTCCGTTCTGGACCTCTCACCTTGCTGAGCGGCCTTGCGTATTCCCAGCTCCACGCTCTTTCCCGTTCCGTTCACGCCGCCATTACCTTTCTACCGGCCACTCCCAGGGGCCGACGTCGTTTCTCTCTCCTCTTCTACCCGCCTTCCCACCCGGACCTCCTGTACCGTCCAACCACCTTTTATCTTGCCCCATCTCCCAGCTTGTCCGTGCTCAGCTCCTTTCCGAGCGCGCCTCGTTCATCTCCTAAGCTCAACGAGACCATCCACATCAGCCACCTCCCTCTGCGTCCCGGCTGGCCTGGCACCTTTCTCCTACGTCTGCCGCGATCTCAGCCCCTCCACCACGTCCTCTACTACTGCGTAGTACTTGTGCCACCGAATAGTTTTAGTATTCCTTCCGCCTTGCTTGTTGTCTCCTCGTCCGACCTGCCTCGCTCTGTCACTCCTTCCACGTACCGTATCTCAAATAAGCGAGCCCTCCTAGACCCACTCCGTCTCTCCCCTTCTCTGCGCATCTTGCCCCGGCTGTGCCCCCCTCCTCTCCCCGTCTTGTAACCCCTCCGTCCGGTGTAGAAGGTCTCACCGCCCTCGCCGGCCTTGGTGTTACTCGCCCTTCCGATTCTCCGGTGTCACCTGAATCAATTTTTGAAAGGTCCTTGTCGAGCGTACGGCCTTTTCTCCTGGTTTCGTAGGGCACCTGTCCGGAAGTGACGTACTGCTGGTTTCATTACGGCCGTCCAGCAAGCCGGCAACCTCTTCCTCGGTTAGTCCCCCCGTGTTCCAGTGCGCTGGACACTGCCCGACGAGGCCTCCAACCGTGCGTTGTCGACCCTTTCCGTACCCCTCCAGCTCCCAGCCCCGTCACAACTACGCTTCACCGCCTCGTGCGTG
>JANBPT010001117.1:0-14146 GCA_027575765.1 Tieghemiomyces parasiticus | reverse complement strand
CCCATTAAGACCAACGTGATGACCTTTGAATGGGAGAAGCTCGCGGCGGCCTGCCAATTCGACGTGATCAGCATGGATCCGCCGTGGCAGCTGGCCACCCACGCCCCCACGCGCGGCGTGGCCATCGGATACCAGCAGCTACCCGACGTCTGTATCGAAGAATTGCCAATTCCGTTGCTCCAACAGAACGGGTTCATCTTCATCTGGGTCATCAATAACAAGTACACCAAGGCCTTTGACCTCATGAAAAAGTGGGGGTACACGTATGTCGACGATGTCGCTTGGGTCAAGCAGACCGTCAACCGCCGTATGGCTAAAGGTCACGGGTATTACTTGCAGCACGCCAAGGAGACCTGTCTGGTCGGTCGGAAGGTAAGCACGGCAAAAATGAAGTGAGGCGAGGGCAGCAATGCGTGGAACTGCCAGATCTCGCGGAAACCGATTCGTCAAGGGAGATAGAAGAACCCTCGTCCGAGTAACCAAAGTTCATGTTATTAATATCGATCCTTTTTATTTTCCTCAATTTTCATATTCCCCAACGCTCACCCACACACCTTTCCCTCTCTCTCAGGGCAATGATCCACCGGGTTGCCGCCATTCGGTCGCGTCGGATGTGATATTTTCGGAACGGCGTGGCCAAAGTCAGAAACCCGAGGAAATCTACCAGATGATTGAGGAGCTGGTTCCCAACGGTAAATACCTCGAGATCTTTGGGCGCAAGAACAACCTGCGAGATTTCTGGGTCACCATTGGTAATGAGCTCTAGTCCTTTCTCTCCAGGTCTCATTTAGTATGGAATTTATTAACGATTCAAGAAATTTGTCACCTAACGCAACTGTAGACCAGTTGAAAACTGTGGTGGTGTTAGGTAGCAGGCGAAAGAGGGCCGAATGATCCTACTCTGACGGCATACTCACTCTATGAGGCCTTTAGTTAGAATTGGTCGGAGGGGATGGATTGGAGTGGGACTTAATCGTGGATTGTGTTCGTCCTACTGACCAGCCAGACCCGTAATACTATAGATTAGTGTGGTCATACAACCTTATCGGTTTTCAAAGGGACTAAGATACCCTTACGGTGACGCGAATTGGGACCTGTGGACCTACTAGTCATACCTCACACGACCTATAGAGGGATTCGATGGTATTCACAATAGTGGTTCCACCGACGCATCATCTTGGCTGCCATTCCTGTCCCTTTTGCTTTCATGGTTGTATAGTCCACCAGTGGGTTCCGCGCCCGATAGCATCTTCACTCTCCCTTATCAATGTTCTAAAACGGCTAGAAGCACAGCCTGGTGTCTATACATTATCGTTTTTTTCATCGTAATCCTTTTTACTTTTTCTTACAATGCCTATATGAACCGCCGGGGATTCACTCGGACCTATCCTCCACACTACACACCCTTACGGTGGTCCTCCACCCCATTAAATTATCAAGGACCAAGGTCGCGGAACGCTGAACCGATGATCGCGGCATTCACTCCAGACCCTCCCACACATCCTGCACTCCTCCCATTTAGGCGACGATCCGGACCATGTTAGCCAACACTAAATTTAGACACGTCAAGGCCAACTGTCATCTGCTGTTAGTCAGTAACCAGTCAACGAGAGGGTCATACGGAGTAGTACTGTGGTGGTGGATCAACGGGCGAACAATGGGCCGTACAGCCGTCTGCCACCACCATGCATCACCGGCGTGGTAAACATGAAGACTCGATGCGCGGCTGATTGTGTACAGCAGGTTGGCTGGTACCGTTTATCCACGTGTCTAGTGACTGTGCAGGTCGACGAAAGCAAAGAAGGAGATAATAAGGGAGGATGGGGTCGGTTCCCACCGCTGCGGGGGGTTCGAACGGTACCCCCCCCCCACCGCGAATGGTAACCCCCGCGACAGCAGGGCCCGGCCATTCCCAGACGATACTCCCGGCGGGGACGTCGAGGGCGGTTCAGTTTGTCGTCTTCTCTCCTGTCTGGGTTGAACTTTTTTTATACATATCGCTTCTCGTTTGTAAGAACTATATCCGCCACATTGACGGCCACGCTACCTCTGAAAGTCGCTTTGTACTACTTCCACTGCACTCTTAGTCACCAGCACCCTCACACGCTATTCTTTGCGTTCAGCCTAGTAAACCTTGGTTTCCGTGGCAGATACTTTCCGCCTGGTCCCTTTTCGAATGTGCTCGGGCCTCCGACGCTCTGCATTTCCGATTGGCAACGGGGTTACTTCAGCGTCACGACCAGCGCAACGTATTCCACCTGGTTCCGTGCCACTTTGGGCCACGTGTCTTCTGCCTATCCTTTTTCTAGTAGCTCATAGCGCCAACGTAATCGACCCCCTCCCCACGCACACGAGCGAACCTTCGTCATGAGACGCACCACCCTCCTGCGCAACACGGCCCGGGCCCTGCTACGGTTCCGGTCGCCTAAAAGCAGCGAACCTTTCGAGACCCGCTACGTTATCACCCCTCAGGTTCTCGGCTCGGGCACCTATGGCACCGTCAGGCTGGCCGTTGAAAAAGCCACCAAGACCGAATTCGCCGTCAAAATCATACCGAAGTCTATCCTCAAGGCAAAGTGTAGGTTGAAGTTTATGTAGCGTCTGCTGTACTGTGTTGCAGACCGACTGGGGCGGAGCAAGGCGATGTGAGCCTTAGTCCCAGCCTCTTCCCACCGTCAGGGCGGCCACGTAGGGCCCGAAATCCAGCCGCTCGACATGACTAATCATTCTCGACATTGGTCACTTTGCCTCCACGCCGTCTCGTATTACACTTTTTGCCGTCACTAGCCGAGAGTAAGGCCGAACACTATGTCTTATCTGAAATCGACATTTTGCAGCGCTTGAGCCACCCTAACATCGTGTCCCTCAAAGAAATCTACCAGACCCACGAGTGTATCTACTTGGTGATGGACCTGTAAGTATTCAAATCCCAAGACCCATACTAATAGCTCGGTAAGCCCATGTTTATCCAAACTACCAACGAGCAATGGATCCAGATATCTAATTACGTATCTTTGACCTTCTCCCTCCTACTAATGTTGGCCCCGCTTGGTTTTAGAGCCCAGGGCGGCGAGCTCTACGAGCAGCTCTTTGTTAAAGGTAGCTACACCGAATACGACGCGAGACGTATCGTGCAGCAAGTCCTATCTGGCGTGGTCTACCTCCACGACCGCGATATAGTGCACCGGGATCTCAAACCGGAGAATCTGCTCCTCCGTGACCACAGTCCCGACGCCGACATTCTGATCACGGACTTTGGGTTGTCCAAGATCCTTCCGCACCGTGACTCAGTCCTCCTCACGGCCTGCGGTACCCCAGGGTACGTTGCCCCGGAAGTCCTCTCGCAAGTCGGGTATGGCAAGCCGGTCGACCTATGGTCCACGGGCGTCATCGCCTACTGTCTCCTATGCGGCTACACCCCATTCTGGGGCGAGGACACGCCGGCCTTATTTGAGAGTATCCGGCGCGGTGAGTATGAATTCGAGGACGACTACTGGCACGGTATATCGGCGGCCGCCAAGGCTTTTATCGCACGGTTGCTCCAGGTGGACCCCACCAGGCGGCCCACCGCTCAAGAGGCCCTCGACGATCCATGGTTCAAAGTGGACGCCAATGCATCGTCAGTACCCGCCGTGGATCTGACCGAGGTGGTCAAGAATAACCTCCAGGCTAAACGGACCGTCCAGAAGGCCATCCACGCCGTCACTGCTGCCAACGCTTTTCAGGAGGCTGGCCAGCGGCGCGCCCATAGTAAGGAGGGATGGCACCAAATGTTTCGCCGCATCATCAGCTCCCCCGGTGAGGTGTTTGCCTCGCCGCGCGTGGCTGACCGTGCCTTGAGTTCGCCATAGGGCCCCTTGCTCAAGAAAAAAAGGCTAGCAAGATGGTCTGTTACACATATCGTAGACCCCCTCGGGGGGGGTGGGCCCGACTAGTTTTGAACAAACGCAGCCTGTGGTTGAGTGCCAATATATATATATATTTCTTTAGTCTGTGTATTATATTTATTAAACCTCCAAGGACATCGACGAAGGGGCAGTAGAAATAGTAGTAATAGTCGTAGCAAAGGTCAAAGCAAATGTACTCCGTTTGGCGGTACTTCAGCCTAGCGACGGAGGCGCAGGAGGAAGGCGTTCTTCGAGAGACGGCTGTCGTCGGGAAGGTACTTGTCATAAAAGTTGACCACGAATTGTTCAGGTTTGAAGCCGTAGCCTTGGTAGAGAATCTGGGGATAAAACGCATAAAAGGATGAAGAGGACGAATAGGTGAAAAAAATGGGGGGGGGGCGGTTGGTGAAATGAGCGTCAGGGTCCGGGTGATTGATTATGCTCCCACCAAAGCCTTCCATCAAGGTAGTCCCTATGGGCCTGGTTTCGATGGTGCCAGGGTAACGGGTCAAACTTACCATCGCAGGGTTGTTGGCCGATACGTGTAGCGTAATATCCTTGCCCACCGAAATTTGGTTGAGGTGGTAGAGCATGAATCTGCACCGAGAGTGTACAAAGAGGATGACGCGGGGTGAGAATAGTGGAGGGGGGGGAAGGGTTAGACATCCGGGTTTACCGACGTGAATTTTAAACACTAGCGATCCGTGCCCAAAGACGTCTCATAGCTTACCTGCCGATGCCCGCGTTCTCCCAGCCGGGGGCCACGGTGATGTAGGTGACGTAGGCGTTGGGTGTCATGAAGGCACAGCCAATGACCAGACGACGGTAGAGCACCACCACGCTGAATTCGGGCGCGTGGAGAGACTCGGCCACTGTGTGTGTATGTGTGTGTGTGTCAAAGTTTCGTTGGGAGAGGGGGAGGCAGGCAGATACGGGTTAGGATACTATGTCTACAAGGACCAAATTAATTCGTTTCACTAACGCCCCGGGGATATATTAGCCAAAGTATAACGGCATAGCCATGGCCTCGTAGGGTGGCACTTACTGTCGATGCCCGGCCAGAAGGCTTGTGAAAGCAGAGCGTTGACCTGTACCAAGTGGCACGGTTGTACATAACTATAGTCAATAGGGTAGGTCGGGAGGACCACCTTCGCCTCCAAGCCGCTACGAATAGCCGAGAGGGAGGGGATTGAGGGTTGTTCGGAGAAGATATTGGAGAGTGATTGATCAATACAGATGTGACAGTCATGACGTCGTGCTTAGTGTAATGGGTGCGACGCAAGGCGGAGTTGCAATCATTCCGCCAGCCTTCCCTTCCAAGGGTGCCAAGTATTACTTACGCGAGCCCGCGGCGGCGAATAGCTTCCAGGAGACGCATCCGAGACGGCTTGGTAGAGTAGTCGCGACGGATGAACGGTTTAAGGGTACGGCCTTGGTACGGACTCGCCCAGGATTCGAGGGTCCCGAGGAGACTAGCCCGGAGGGCAGTGCCGTGCAGCCTGGCGGCAAACGATCGGGCGTAGGGTACCTTAGTGACCCGAGCGGTGGGTCGAGCTGACTTGGTATCTTCCTGCCGCGCCAGCTCACCATCGTCATTATAACTAGTCGCGGACGTATCTGCGTAGCCAGCCAGCTCCGGTGGAGGAGAGAGTGGGGTTCGGACACCGGAAGGCACCGGGGTCGGGTGAGCGCGGCACAGTTCGACCTGCACCTGACGGTCCAGGTCGAACAAAGGGAGGTGGCCGCTGGCCCTTTTGAGGTGCCGTATGTGGAGTTTACGGCGCAAGCGAGCGGCAGCGACAGTAAGGCCAGCCCCTTCCAAGACCAGGTCATGCAGCAGGGCAGCCTCCTCGGTCGGAGTCATGGGCCGGACTTTCGTCAGGGACGTCTCCGACAGGTCGGCGTCCGAGCGGAGCCGTTTGGCAGCGGCAGCGGTAGGATCACCGTCACCGGACGCTACGGAGGACGCGACTGACGTCCGGCGCTTCCGTTTGGACAAAGGGGAGGTGGCTCCCACAGCTGGTCCATCCTCGGGTTCCGATTCCGAACCGGAGGCTGATCCTGAATCGGAGCCACTGCCCGACTCGGCCTCCTCGTCGGAGGTGGTGAAATTGATTGACGACAGCGGCGAGAGTGTTGAGGCGATGGTTGAAGGGCCGCTGGTTGGCTCCATCTTGATGCTGGCCAGGCGGTCGCTGATGGACTCTCCCGTCCGTGAGCGGGCCAGGGCTGCTTCGTAAGATGCCAACGAACTCGACAGGTCCCTAACCTGGTAAACGGAGCGTGTCAAAATTGAAATGGCGTTAAAAGAAGTAGCGGGTATAGGTGGCTACTGCACAGAGTGGGTTGGAAGCAGCGATACTATACAGGTACCAGAGTGAAGAAGCTTGGTACCTACCTCGCCTTTCGTATCACTGCGCACAGATGAGGAGCGGGTCAGCGAGGTCTCCGGCCGGACTTTGGCGGGCTTGGTGGGCTTCGCGGGTGGGCCTTTGGCCTTGCCCTCTGCGAATCATAGACGGGTATGATGTAGAAACGAGGTTAGTGAGTCGGGGTAAGCACCAGGGACAGTGGAGCTAACCGGGTACATTAGCGTACGCCCTTAAGACAGACTTACTTTTCATAGGCAATTTTGTGGGCGGCGATCCGTCGCGGAGGGACCAGTAGCCTGTTAAATGTCGTGGGTCAAGCGTGGTACAATAGCGGCGCTAGTTTAGAGGTGAGTGCTGCACTTACCAGACCGATGCCGCCCTTCTTCTCCTCGGGATAAGTCCTGCTAATTAGGGGCGACTTACCTGGCTGGCCGAGTTCTTCGACCCCCGATGTGAAACTGGTCGGGTGAGTGGAGAGCACAGCTGATACCGTATTGCGCCACGTGGCTGATCCTGGAGAGGGTAATACAGAGGTCAAGGTGAGGAGGAAAAAAAAGCCTCTCGTTAGGTTAGCCACTACTGGGTGGCCAAGTCAGAGGCCCGCTTCGAGCGCAATATGGCGCAGGGGCTTATAAGTGGCCCAGATAACTTACTGGTTTTGCCGGGTTGGAGGTTCTTCCAGTGCTCGTCAATGAAAGTGCAGATCTCCGATCGGAACTTAAAAAAGGACCGCTTCTCCGCGACCGTCATGTGGTAGAGGATCAGATGCACAATGGTGGCCCTATTTTCGTAGCAGAACCGGTGAAATAACGGTGTTCCTAGTTAGCTATGGCGAAGCCACTAGTCTGGGTAATGACCATCTTCCAGCCAATCGCTAAGCGGCTTGATCAGGTCACTTACCAGCTCATGGTTTCCCGCGTGTATACCTCGGTGCTCCCTGTGCAATGGGTACACTTGAACTCGTAAAAAATGTCCCCGTGGAGAGCGGCGCCGGTCCTCGATTTGGTACATTCTATTCCGTCGGGTTGAGATTGGGAAGGTGGGAGGAGAGGAGGGAGAGAGAGAGTTAGAATCGACGGCAAAAGGATAGTGTACATTATAGCACCGGAGGTGGGCTGGTTCAGCTCATGAGCCAGGTGCCTTACTTGAATGGAAGAGCTGTTGACAGCTGGAACAGCGGAGCATCGCTTCGTTTCTAGAGACGGGGATTATATATGTTTAGAAAGATGACCCGTGTTAGCAATCGATATGGCGGGGTACCAGCCGCGTGCGTCTAAGGCACTAGGCACGTTAAACCATAATCTCTGGGAGGTCGATCAACCAAGTCTAGAGAACGACGGTCACAGCCGCCGTTTATTTTCCCCCGCACGTGTAGAGGCTTCGGAAGCTGCTCCAAGGCCACTATCGCCGACAAGGACCACCTGTCCTCTGCCCAGTATGCCAAGCTTGCCTTCGCTCTTCGTTGAGCTTCTCTACTTACTCGTCATAGTCCTGCCCGCAATAGCAGTAGGTCTTTTCAGCGTTATGCGTGTGCTGGCCGTTCAGCCACGTCAGTTCGTCCGGGTGACGGTACGAGTCGCTGGCCATTGTGAATGAAATGAGAGGTCGTAAAAGTGATAGAGAGGAAGGCGAAGAGAATGTGACCCACTTGCGAGGCACAAAAAAAAGCGATCGTCAACGGGATCCGAATGAGTAGCCGTGAGTGGAATTCAAATCGTTTTAGCCCTCAGGCGGGCGGGGGAGGGAGTGAAGCTTTCTCTTACCCTCCCTAGGTGCAAAAGCGTATCCCTCCCCACTAACACTGCCTTTTCTGTAAATGGCTTTGACGGCCTCCTCTCTGCAGGCCACCGCCACCACGTCTACAGTCCAAGTATGCCGACGACTGCTTGTAACAGGATGGCCTGCAAAGGATACGCTATGTTAAAGGCATCCCAAACACATTGGCCGTATAGTTAGCTATTCGCCCTATTGTAGTGGCGATAATTGGCGTATTCGTCAAGGGGAAGCAGTCCCGCAGATAACTTCACCGACAAGGCGCGGAAGTCCTGCGAGCTCTCCAGCTGGCCGCACTCATCCCCAGTCATCCCTGACCGCCTATTGGCCGTTAAAGCAAGTGGCCCCTTGTAATACGTAGCCCTGGTCTTTGTTACCTGTGGCCCCCAAGACGCTGACAAATGACCCCCATAGGTAACCCATGCTCTATTAAAAAACCTAGCACTGCCCACCTCCATATGCTTGGTCGTTAAGAGTAGCTCTTGCCAATATTCAATAGTTTTCTTAGTACCCCAGTCTCTTTCCTATTACGTCAAGCCATCCCATTTGCACATTCACTTTCCACATTTCGCGCATTGTAACCGTCCGCCAACCTACACAACCTGTCCATTTCCTTTACCTGCTATGGCCTCCACCCCCGCCACCGACGTCCCGCAGGACGCACCTGAACACTGCCCGGTAAGTCGTTATCGACAATGAATCCTCCAGCCAAATGTGTATTCCAATGGATAGCAGTCCCATGCCATGGCTCTCAGGGTGCTTCAGTCGCTAACCTGTCGCTCGGCTAGTATTTCCCTCCTCTCCATACTGCGCTTTTTACAGGGTACCGGTAGCGAAGACGCTGGTAAGGCTAACGCCTGCGCCGGCTGCCCGAACCAGAGTATCTGCGCTACCGGACCGAAGGGCCCCGACCCAGGTAAGTGATTGGAACCTCGGTGAACGAGAGGCTAGAATTGACTTATGAGGAGGGAGTGGTTCTGACTCCACTGTCCACGCCAGTTACGATTTAGAAAACCTGTCTACTCACATTCGCCGCTTTCCCTACCTTAATATATATATATATTTCTACTAGACCTCCCGCGCATTGCGGAACGGCTTTCCACGGTCCGCCGCAAGATCCTCATTTTGTCAGGCAAGGGCGGCGTCGGCAAGAGCACCTTTACAGCAAGCCTCGGATTTGCCTTGGCCCACGACCCGACCGACGCCGATGACATTGTCGATAATATCGACGCTGCTGATGCCACGCCGGTCAGTCAGGTCGGTGTGGTGGACATTGACGTGTGCGGCCCCTCGATCCCCAAGATCATGGGCCTGGAGAACGAACAAATCCACCAAACGATGGCCGGCTGGTCACCGGTCTACGTCCAGGACAACCTGGCCGTCATGTCCATCGGGTTCATGCTCCCCGACAAGGATGCCGCCGTGATTTGGCGGGGTCCCAAAAAGAACGGCCTTATCAAGCAGTTCCTCCGGGATGTCGAGTGGGCCCAGCTGGACTACCTCCTGGTCGACACCCCGCCCGGTACCACTGACGAGCACTTGTCAATTGTGGAGTATTTGAAAGGTAGCAATATTGACGGCGCCATCATTGTGACCACCCCCCAGGAGGTCGCCCTCCAGGACGTTCGCAAGGAGATCAACTTTTGTCGCAAGGTCAAGGTACCCATCCTTGGCATCGTCGAGAATATGAGCGGCTTCGTGTGCCCCGGGTGCAAGGTAAGTTTGGCACACATGGCTCGGAATTGTCAAGTGCCAGAATAGGGCTGGTATATCTGTAACGTCTTACAAATTCTAGCATGCTGACAGGTTTTACTTTTTTGTTTTATTTTCTTGGCCACTGGCACTTGCCCCTCCGCTTCCCCCCCATTTATTAGGGCGAGTCCCTCATCTTCGCCCCTACCACTGGCGGCGGTCGCCGTCTGGCGGAGGAGACCCAAGTACCCTTCTTGGGTAGTATTCCCTTGGATCCCCGGATAGGTAAGTTGACATGGACGTGCCAGGCATACCAGCGCGTGGTGGTAGCACGGGAAAGAAGTGTGTGTGTGTGTATGTACATCACAGGATGTACAGATAATGTCTCCACTGACAGGCTCAAACAGCCTATTTCTGTAGTCCTAGTCCTGTGTAGAGCTTATGACTCGTAAATATGGCGACCCCAGTCCATTCATACATTATTGTTTTTTGGGCCTTCGTGCTAACTAACGCTTTGTCCAACTATATCCCTCCCATAATCCTTAACCTCCTGTAGGCAAAGCCTGTGACAGTGGTGTCAGCTTCCTAGAGGAATACCCGGACTCGCCTGCCACCATTGCCTTCCAAGATATCGTGCAGAGTAAGTTTCGTCCCTCCTCCCCAGACCCAATCGCTCGCCATTGCCAATGATGAAAATTGGCAACTTTTTTCTGTCTAGGGGAGGGGTCACGCAGGATCTCGAGTCTCTTTATGCATGCAACGCCGACCACCACATCTGCCTGCGTGCCATGTAACCATTAAACTGTACCACCTTACTAACCATATGACCCCTCAACCTGCATCTACATTCCCTCTATCTCTCTCTCCCCCTCCGTCTCCTTCGCTGTTTTAATCTGCCACATTAACAGAGATCAAGACTCGGCTGCCTTAAAGGCACGCGACACTAGCCAAATTTCGGCTGATTCCGCACGACATTTAAATTGTCGGTACATCAGCTTTTATTCCACCTGTTCTGTACCAGTAAAATACCCGTATGGCACACTTCGCGCCGTTGATCGGGTCTATCACGTGTGATTCTAGAAGAGCCGAGTATCTGGTTAACGTTATAATGGAGACTGGGCCGTGCGCCAAGGCTTAGTGTTCAGAGGACAAGCCGATGGAGGTCTGAAGCTTGCGGAGCTGGACCTGACCCTGGGTGCGTAGTGATTTGATGTCAGTCTGTGTGTGTGCGTGTGTGATTCATGAAATGGAAGGAGAGGTGGTGCGGTATACAAATTAGGCAAGTATATGTGGGCAAGACCCGTTAAAAGCCGTGGGCTTGAGCCGGGATGCGTCGGTATTGGGGCCCCTGCTTGTCTTACTCGGCTGGTGATGTGGCGGTTGTGCTCAAACTCCTGTCGGACCCAACCGTGCATGTCACGCCGGTCATTGGGGTCAGGAATTTCTGCAGACACGGGCAGCGGGGTGGACGGCGGGTGAGTAGCGAGGATTGAGGGAGCGGTTCGGTTGGGTCAGGTTAGAGTTGTGCCATGTGAGGGCGACAGTAGGTAGAGCTGGGGAGGAACGGGCGGAGGTCCAGCTGGTTGGCAACGTCCCAAGAGTGGCACCGAGAATAAAATACGCACCAGCCATGCGGTACCCAAGAGTTCAACCGTAAAGCAATGCTTATAGGGGCGGCCACGTGATGCCGACAAGGAAGGAAAGGGAAAGGCATTCAAGACCATCCAAAGGCTGAATACGCGCAGGTTTCGCACAGTCGATTTCCGACTTGACCCGTGAGCGTCCGCTCAGATCCGTGCGAGACAATCGGGATAAATTCAACACCGTTGGCCCAAATTTGGCGTCGGAGGGTCTGCCGGCTCAACAGGCACACTCACTAACCGGTTAGATGGGCGCATTCGCCTCCCTCCCCACTTCCGTTTTCTCGATTTAATCCAGATACCCGTCTCTGTCACGCCATACTTTCCCAACATGGTAAAAGTCGTCAGCAGGATGCGCTTTTAGGCATCTACTCATCTACATACACATTAGGAGGGGAACGGACCCAAGATTTGGATAAAGATTGGCTGGGGAGGGGAAAGCCGGGAATCACCCGCACAGGGGTCAGGCACGCCTCCATCGGCGAACCTTGCCTAAAGCGGTAGATGCAGGTGTCAACGTGGACTGAACGGACCATCGGGCCGGCGCCTCATACCCATCCTGCCCTCTCGCACAGCCGCCAAGTCTAAGGGCGGGTGAGCTATGGAGGTCGGACTGCGGCGTCCGGATTAGGCAGGTCCGGGTGCTGGTCGTTAAGAAGGCGCGCCAACGTTGGCCATGGCAAGCCTAATCGGGTAAACACCCAAAGCCGGTTGATCGAACTTTCATTGTCGTCTCGGTTTCAAGAAATTGCAATATCGCCGGCAAAATGCGGGTTGGTATTGTCTGAGCCCTTCTCCGCCTCCGCAGGGTTCGGTTATACACTTACTGTTGATGGTTCGGATGAACCCCCGGTAGAGCTCGAGGACGCCCTGCCGGATAATGAACTGCAAACGATGGGATGTCAAGCAATAGAGGGGGGGGTAAAAAAATTGTGGAGGGGTTTGGTGAGCTGTATGGCGTTAAAATAGGCTAGTGAGCGAGAGAGGGGAAACTTTTATTCCCCATGATCAGAAACGGTGCGAGAACGGCCAGACGATTTCTGTGGGGACGGTTGCCAGTACAATTTGCAACGGCCTGGAAGGCTACAGGGCCCAGGGGAGTTAACGTTTCAGAATCCACCCGATACTGACGGCCATGCGTGCGCAGTAGATTAAAAATGAGAAACCTATGCAGAGACAACAATAAAGGGGGGAGTGAGTAGACAACGCCGAAACATGGGGATGGAGGCAATCCTGCCGTGGGTACAGGTGCTAGTGGAGAAGGTGCAAGCACACAAATCATTCGCCCAATATCAGCCATGCTGGGGGTCTCCCATGCTGCCACAGGCCCCGTGCCAAATCACACGGTTGGCCTAGACAACCCGGCCTTATTATGATCGCCGTGCCAAACGGCTCCGGCTCGGGAGTTTGACAGTAGGCTTGACCCATGCCTTCCTAAGTGGGATATAGGCCCCGTTGGAGACCCCCCCCACCTCCAGATGCCAGGCTTCAGTGCGAATGAAATCAAAATAAACGAATCCTACTGAGCAGCATGGCCATGGCAAGTCAGAGGCGCCCGAGCCAGGCGGTCAAGGGGGAAAACTAATCCGCATGGAAAAATGATCCTTTCATTACAGACTGGGCTGGGCGGACGAAAAGTGTGCGGTTTGCGTCAAAATATTCCTGCCATAAACGCTGGTCTGCCGACTCGCAAGCATGGGGATACAAAAGTCGGAGAGTGGGTTTCCCGTGTCATTGTATCCCAGGATACTGGCCGCGCGCCTCGGCTGAGCTACAGGGCACTTACATCCTGGAGGCTGGGACCGGCAGGCAGCTTACTTCGCAGAACCTGCGTGGGCAGCGGCATGGCGAAAGAGAGGCTGGCCAAGCGGGCAATGCACAAACAAATCCGGACCCAATGCGCGGGTATTGTACACCAAGCCGCAGTCTGAGATTCAGTGGTGCCCAGTTGGCGAAAAAGGGGGAATGCAGATCACGGAGAGTTGGCGGATGAGCCTCATCGGATGTTAGCAAGGTGATTGAAAAAACCAGGGTGGCTAGCCCCGCCCGTGCTTGGAAGGGACCACAGAGCAGTGCTGGGTATGGTGGGGAAGGTGGGAGTGGCGCACCAAGTCCCTGGATATTCCTGGTCTAAAAATAGACAGATACGAGCTCTATATACAGGCCCACGATATCGGATCTAGCCGCGCTAAATCTGTTGGCGTATCTTCAGGTTGTACTACGCAGGGACTCCTGAGGGCCGCAAAGTGCCATTCTTTGGAATCTGAAAAGCGGCCATTTCGGTCTACTCCGTGAGGTGGTTGTCAGGCGAGGGTGGGGCTGGTGGTCGAGAAAATAAAACGCATAGGGCTAGACAGGCGAGGGTTGGTAGTGCAAAGAAGATGGAACTGGCTACACCGGGGCTGTCTGCATGGTGGGCAAGGTGTGGGAGGGCTCACCAACCATTTCAACCTGGGCTGGATACGTTATGCGGCCTGCGCTCAGTCCAGCCCCGCCACCTCAAGTCGTTTCTCCTTGTTGGTCGTGCGGCGATCATAGGGGGTGGGGCTTAAGGCCCATTCCTCTCATCCCACCCTCTGTCTCATTCTCTGAGCACGCGCGGCTTGCTAAACCCGGCCTATTCGGGCAGCAGCCAGGTAAGAATTGAAGGAAGAGGCGGGCAAAAAGGCCGTCCCTCCGCACTGTTATGCCGGGTCTGGGTGTGATGCTAGGGGATTTGCCGGAGTCCACCCGCGCGACTGGGAAAATCATTTTCTGCCACATATAAATTTGCAACTATCCG
>JANBPT010001116.1:0-14163 GCA_027575765.1 Tieghemiomyces parasiticus | reverse complement strand
GATGTAGAGACGTCTCGTTCATGGTCGTGAAGGTTTCCAGTCCTGCCGTGGGATCGCGGGGAGAGACGGCGAGAAGTTACCCTACTTTTCGGTTGGGTACTAGGTACGACGACTGCCAAACAAGGACTTTGTCTCCGCAGCTCAGAGGCAGTAGCCAGACGCTAATTACCTGCGAAGGCCAGGGCCAGTAGCTTGTACATACCAGGGTATCGATGATTATCCATCCCCCCCTCGACGCTTGGCCTTACTGCGACAACCAGCACGATATTTCTTTTGGGACGGTATAAAGAGGAATGCTGAAACACCTTAGTTGCCCCTGAGCATCTAGCGATCAGGATCTGCGGGAGTCTATAGCGTGTAATATGTTTACTAGTATGCTGGAGGCTCCGAGGACGGTCAGTGAGACCCTGGGTAACTCCTCAACCTAATATTATGGCCCATTCCGGCTCCCCGACCACCCAACCGTACCTTTTTGGTAAACCGATAGATGGTTAACTGCACACACCAGTCTCCTCTCGCAGCTTCCCTAATACGTTCCCACCACTTGACCCCTCCATACGATCACTTCCGCACTATCTAGGATGATTCGACCCCGATTTCTCACCAGTCATCCTGGAAACCTGGCGTATTGTTTAGGCGAAGGAAGGCGACCGGTTCCCATATGGATTATTGGTTCATTTTCTCACCTCACCTGGCGGGTACTAGAAGGTTGGGGAGAAGGCGGCCGTTTCTCAAAGCACGAGGTCAATCCCGAAATAGTAATTGAGGTAGCAGACATTACCCCCTTGTCCGAAGCCATAGCACATGTCGGGGCCCGTCGCCCTCTTCATGATATCTAGCCCCGTACCTTATGATTCTGGCGAACTGGAGCTTGCTGTACCCTTATGATGACCGCACCTTGGTGAGCGGTCTGGAGAGAGATGAGCTGGAAATAGAAGAAGGTGTCGAGAAATGTATGATTGACCATCTGCCCTGGAATCATTTTAGGGGGATCGTCGCAATTGAGGGGGATAGACCACAGTCCATGGTCCCAGGACGACGTTGAGCCAAGAGAAATGTGAGACGATGACCCCCTGGTAAGAGATACAAGAAACAAGCCGTCGGCACTAATACTACCAGATAGCTGGTGGGCCACTTCCGTGATATTTTTTTAACGGGGAGTGACGCCTCACCCTCGACACACGCTACCAGTAGGCTTTCCCTGGAAGCAATCCTGACAACTGGAGTCGAGTGGGTTCCCAAGCTGCTACTGGTACAATATGTACTATAGGAAATACTTACTGGTGGCACGGCCAAGTTCACTTGGCAAAGGTGTGATGGTTCCCAACGGACAGGACAGGAGCAGCGGGTCTACATGCAGAAGATTTGCCTGGTTTGCTTAGATACACCTGCATACCCACCCTGGACAGCCGGCCTCTGAATTTGCTGATCGCTTGTCCGACTGGCCATGCTTCGAAGGGGTTTCCATGTCCTAGACAACGGTGGTAACCACCTTTCTCCGTATATATCCTACCTCTCACTTTCCCACCGCCGTTTAGATAGGTTAGTGTCGGTAAGTTAGCGAGTAGCACTAATGTTTTGTTTCACGTCGGTCAATCGTTTCGTAATGATATTCTTACGAACGGGGAGTCACTAAGTTCACCGGGTTAGCATCGGTTATCTTGGAGTTTGTAGGCTTTAGTCGACTAATTGACAAACCCACATAGGTGATTACCGGATTACTATCGACAAGTAGTTGCCCATCAGGTAACTAAGTGTTGGGTGGGGGCCGATGAGCTTATAGGTCAAGTACAATAAAAAAAAAGTTGGCGGGTCGGCGAACGTTATTACGTAGAGTTTGTGACTAACAGCAACAATTCAACGTAGGGCTGTACTTCCCAGTTACTGGTGACCCAGCTAGTATTCAATAAAAATAACTAGGACTGCGAAGACATTACCGTAACAACTCCAGTATAATACCACTAAATACCCGCTGAACCTCGAACCCACTTTAGCGCTCCCAATTATGACGTCCATTAACGATTAAACAATGGTGCCAAGCCCTTACTGGTGAACAAGGGGTAAAGGTGACGTATAGGACTAATGGCCTGCAACGCCTGGCGCTTACAGAAGGATGGCTAACGTGTGATCAGGGTACGATCGAGACCATTAGGCCATATTGGGCCAGATCGCCTGGCAAGAGCCGGAGGCGGCTACGGTGGCAAAAAAAATATATAAGAAATCACCCTATTATGCAGCTAATGCCTGTAATCCAAGTGAAGAACATGGCTTAACACACCAACCATGCCACCCTCCCCCACCCTGGGTGTCTTTGACCCCGTCTCTCTCTATGTTTCAAGTCGTGCATTTGCCCAGATTCTCGGAGGCCATGGTCGACAAGATTGGAAGTGGCAGGACCTCCACTGTGATCTCTGATTCCGTCCGCTGACCCGGCCCCAACGGCGGGATCCTGTCTCTGACGGCCGCGCTGGACCCACGCCAAGTTCACGGCTACCAACCACCCTGGTCACCATCGGCCCTCCCGTTGGACGCACGGTATTTCGGAAACCGTCGCGGTAGTTTGGAGGGTGGCGATTGGGCAGTCTCGAGACACGGACCTCCTTCGATCACAGTAGCTGGACAGCCCGGAGATTGGTAAGCGCAGTGGAGTGTGGATCAGACCACCATATAGATCGTGATACACTACAGCGACCTTAGCTAGCCCTATGGTGACCCTCTTCGAGGCCTTGTCCCACTTACCCTGTGCTTTGCCGTGCCTTTACCGCCCTTTACGGCGGAAGTAGCCCCCGCCGGTATCGCAGCGCAATTGGCCCGCCATCATACCGCCCCTCCCCCATCAACAAAGCTGCGGCGAGGTGATGTATAAGGTGGGGGGCGCTACCCAACCACTCGCGCCTCCTCCCCCCTGTCCACTCGGGTGGGTCCAAAGAGGCGGCGGTGTAGAAACATGCAGAAGAAAAATGTCCCCCGGCGGGAGGGAAAGGCCAAGCGAGCCAAGGGGAACTGTTGTGGGCAAACCCAACTCGGATCTCCGACCAGAGCACCCCGATTCCTCCGTCCTTGGGATGTAAGGACCCCTCCCCCTGGCATGGTATAGTCCCACCCTAGCTCCTCCTCCTGTACCCCATAAAGGGCCGGTGTGGCAGAGGAGAAGGACCCCACCGTAGGTGGATGTAGGTAGATGTAACCGGTGGTATCAGAGACGTGACGGTAGATTGTGGGCGGCGCCCTACCAGGACCCACCGGTGGTATTTTGAAGGCGGTGACGAAAGGCGTCGAGACCATAACATGCCGTTGCTACAAAGCCAAGCACCATTCGCCTGCCCGCAGGTACAGTGCAGGAGACTTACATTGTGGATGCCCGGGCGGTCTCCCCCCTTGCTACCAGGCCTGGCGGCAGCTGTTGTCAATCGGGTCACCGAGACCTGGCGGGGCTTGGCTTCTCCGGCAACACAGGGCCAGTTCCTATTTTTCTTTCCGCGTAACTGTTTGGTCCTCTTCAGTAGCTTGCTATGCGGTCCAGGATCCGTTGGGGGGATGGAAATACCTCCTGACTAGACAGCGCAGAGTCGGGCAAACAACCATGGTAGGTGCCATCAAAGGTCACGGTTGATTGACTGAAAACAATATACATCGTCTGTGTCGTAGTATTTTTTTTTCCACCACCAGGTCCGATAGGTTCGTGTCGCGCCACTGAAACTCGGACAAGGGCACACAGGGGCACTGCCGTACCGGTCCCTTCCGCCCGTGCAAACAGCACCCTCGAATGACAGGTTCGTGCCTGGTGTTGTGTACCGAGCTGCATGGCACATAGTAATGGCTACCGCTTGGACACACTGAGGGAGGTGGACGCCACTCCAGGGGAGGGGCGCGAGCCGCTAAGGTCGACATCGCCCAGGTCGGACAGAGGTCTCGGATCACCAATCCAAGCCGATGGCCCACCAACTGTTTCCCTCCCAATCCCTCATCGGACCCGTCCGTGGTGAAAGTAGCAAGTCCGCTAACCACGGGTAGATGCTCGAGGCATTTTAGGCGGGCCACCGGGGAGGTTACCCCGACAGGGCGAATATCGCCCCCAGCTGGCTGGCTCTCCCCGCAGGAGGGCGAATACAAAAAATAAGATGATCACGAATGATTCCGTAGACCCCCGGGGGGAAAGGTCTGCGTCACCCAACTACTACTGGTGGTCGACATTCTTCCCAAGCCTGTATCTGGATCGTAGCCAATCAAGGGGTTGAACTAGTGGATCCGGTCGGACAGGAAGTTGAGGGTGGAGTGGCAGGTGGACTGAGCGAGGCCAGTAGTCGCTGATGGGGTGACTGGAGAGCGGGTCACATCGGGTTTGCTTGGTTTGACACATCTCTCAGCGAAACCTGATATAGCTTAAACAAAAGCATCGAATCCATGCAGTCCGACTAGGGTAAGCGTACTAGTGGAGGGTGAGAGACTCGGTGGTCCGAGGCCAGGGTTTTAGTGAAGGTACGGAGGCGCCTTAATTGATCGCCGTGGAAGTTGAGGAAAATCAATGGAAGATGTCGGCGGGAGGGTTGTATAAGGGGGTTTGTAAGGTGCTGCGAGAGATATGAGGGCACTGGTGGCCCGTCTCCCCACTCACAACCAGCATCCAAGCGGCAACAATGGCCTATTGATCCCCAAAAAAAGTAACGATGGCTATTGAAGCCAACGGGCCCCGCTCGGTGGCGTGAGTCACAGAGTGACGATGGGGCGTCGACTCATCCCGTTCCCCCCCCCTCTACATTCTAAGGCGACGTACAAAAATATACTGCCACACAAGCCTCATCAAGTTGAACGTATCCTTCCCCTTACTTTGCGTGTTAGCTACCAGTATGGGGGCAGTTTAGCCCGCCGTTGAGGTGTACCAGTAAAGGTTGCAAGGGGGAGCGTTGCAGAGAACCTACACTGGCAGGGTGAAGATTGAACTAGTGTGAGGAAAAGGGTAGAGATGGCGTGGCGGGCCCTGCCTGCGCAGTCAGACGGTGCAGGGAGACCAAGGGTCGTCTATGTTCCCCTCCACCGTCTCTCATCGGCGGCGCCATGCGGAGGTCGTCAGGGGCCAATATCGTAAACAAAGCTGGCCAGGGGCCACTGGCTGAGAAGTACAATAGTAGCAGTATCAGGCGGATATCCACCACCAGCAAGCCCTGCTGGCCTCCATCCTAAGGTGCCATCCACTCAGTAAGCTAGGGGTAATGATGGGGGGGGGTTAAAGGGGCGAGGTAGAGTGGAGTCGGCAAGTGGGGTAGTCCCCGGGCAGCCCGCCCTAGCACCAGTGCGTCTTGAGCAAGTCTACAGAATGGATTTGTGCAGAACCGACTAGTTCCCCTTGAGCCTGCCCAGGGTGGACGATTCACGCTTTGTCTGCAGGGGACCTCTCAGAAACGAGAAACATCTATGAAGCCAGAGAATAGGTTGGTGACAGGACCGCGCTGTGGCGCGGAAGCCAGCCCGCAGATGGCGCTGCCAAGTGGATCTACCGCCCACGGGCCGGCCGGTCGGCAAAGGGGCCAATATGCTGATGGGCCAGGCCTTGGTAAAATTCGGTCCTGGGTTTAGGCAGGGTAGCCGAAAGAGGGAGAAGAAAGGAGTCCAGGGGTGGTGAGAGCACCAGAGTGACCGACAGCGGCACGGCCATGCACCTCATTTGCCCGGAAAGACCCAGCCACCGTGGCAGCTGGGTTAGCGGGCTCTAGCCATCCCGCGTTAAGTTTTAGGACTACGCAGTACACAGTGGATAGTATATATCGAGTATACAGACCGCCCGTTTGAGGCACAGGCGCGGTGGACTCTGCAAAGTGCGCCAACGGCGTCCGTCAAAGTACCGAGCGATGTAATGAAACGGTGATCTGCGCTGAGGTTTGACTAGCTGTACAGCGACCATGGGGGTGAGGGGTTGCTAGGCCCGCCGGCAAGTCAAATGGAACACTGACAGGGGCTACTCGTACTTTGGTCGATGTTGTCTGGAGGAGAGGGAAAGGCGACGCAAACAAGAAGGTAGACGGTTATGAACCGAAGAACTCCCATGCGAGGCGCCGATGTACCCGTTTTGGCGAGGTAGTGAAGGGGCTACTAGGTGATAGGGCGAACTGATGGCCTGCGGTGAACTCGTGGGGTTATACGGCATGAAACGGGCGGACTCGTTCGGCGTAGTGCAGTTGGTGTGGGCGAGCGGGGCCCACCGACTCAGCCGGGTCAGGGGCTGTGGGGTCCAGAGGACTTAACTAAGCAAGTGATGGGCGAAATGAGGGGCTCAGCTGTGTGTGTGGGTGTGTACGGGGAGGCGGTGTGGATGAGGGGCTAGGATAGGCCGGATGAACCGACTTTGGTGCACTAATCCAGTCCGCGCACGCTTTAGTTGGAGTGTTGGCGTCATTAAAACAGACAAGGGACGAGGAGTGTGGAGTGTGTGGGGAGGTGGGGATGGGGAAGACGCTATCTCATCGCCTAATCTGGCAACCAGAGGTGAGGTCAGTAAGGGGATCTAAGCTACTCTTTTGGTAAGCATTTAGCCCTTACCTGTGTGTGTGGGTTTTTTTTTTCGACCACCTAGTGCCATTGACCTGGCCAGCGAAAAATAGCCTGGAACCCGGTTAATGTGAAGTCGGAAGAAAAATGCCAGCTAGACCGAAACCGGGGCTACATCGAATTCATGGCCATAAGGTTGAAAAACTTTACGGGTGGAATTTATTTACCCTTCGCGAAGACAAATCACCGCGCTAGAAGAGGCCTACAAGACGAGTACATTGTGGGGCGCGACACGGCATTTGGTGTAACCTTAATTGCGCGTACGCGTCTGACGACGTGACGGCATTTCCTGGAAAGCCTATAATCCGCTAAATCACGGGAGCCCGCCTTACTTAACAGCCAAGTAGCGGGGGAGGGGGGTAAAACAACATGAAGGGCGAAAGCGCACGATGGCGGAAAGGCACTAACTACTTGTCTACCTAGTCTTACAGCAGATCACCCCAGCTCGTAACAAGCAGGCATGCCAAAATGGGTGGAAGTTGCGACTTCTGTACCTACCACCAGTTTTCCCCCTTCCATGTCTAAATTTACCACGACAACGAGTGCATCTCCCTTCATCAGCTTCAATGTTTGATACTGGGTCAGCGCGTGTCTGGCTCCTGCCCATGTCTCAGGTGGGGCCAGCTAACTGAAGAAACGTATGGGTGACACATAGATGTAGTCCACTGTTTGTTTTTCCTTTCAACGGAACCCTCCCTCACTAGGCCCTTTAACCAGTATCCTCGGCGGGCCCGCCGTTGCTGCCACCGACGCCGACAGTGGGCATGAGCGGAGCAAGCCGGCGGGACGGGCCGAGTAGGGTGGTGACGGAAGGAACCAGAGGTAAGGAGCCGTTCAGGTAGAGCAAAAAAAACATCAGCTCCATGCGGAAAGGGGGGGTGGAGTTGGAAGGTACTGCACAGCACTACTGTGGGGCTTGTTTACGCTACCGGGTGTGTCGGTGTGAACGGCGAATGGAGAAATGGGGTGGGGGGGGGTAATCGGTTACGCGTTAAGTGAGCGACCTCTAGTGGGGCAAGGTCATTGGACAGGATGGTGGGCACCCCACTGCTCAGCCGTCCCTTTTCGACCACTACGCTTCTTCCCACTTTGATGTCTGACCCAGACTTGCCCTTGTCAGTCCCCTCGTGGATGTGTAGAGATAGAGTGGAGGGAAAAAAGGGGGATGTTCAGTCATCCTTCCCCCCTTCCTACTTGCCCTTTTACCGCCCTGAATGAGGTTCTGTCGCACAGGCGATTCATACACCCCTTCGCCAGCGTCCCACCTGGCACACTGGGGCACAGGCAGGGTTGCTTGGCCCGCCCGCCCTGTCCCCTCGATCCATATATAAACCCTCGAATGTTCCCCCTCCTAGGACTCCGGCACCGACTACCCTACCAGATATACCCACCATTATACCCGCTTTGCCAGCACACTCATTCTACGCCCCTTCCATCTCGTTTATCATCGCCGTCTATCGCTTATCCACGACTATACCTTTACTTGGTCCTACTCTCCACCATCATTTAATCCTGTCTTGCACCCTACGTACCACACTTTTCACATCATGTCTATGACTTCCACTCGTAATTTTGGGGCCGAGTCCGCCTCATGTGACACCCGGTTTTCCGTTCGTAGTGCCGCTGGCTCCCTGGTGAGCCTCCTGAACGATGACGTTCCTACCTCACCTTCGCGTCCCCTGTCCATCACCGCCAGCAGCGACTACGACGATGCCCCCAGCAGTCCCTTGTCCAAGGTCACCAGCGGTTACGTGACGCCCCCTCTCGACTCGACCTTCACCTCCCCCGCCCAGCGTCACGCCGAAGTGCCTCGTGACCTTCGGCTACCGGGCTTCGCGTCCATTGTCTGCGACCAGCCCTACCTGGAGCTGACCCCGCCCGCCACCCCGGTTACCAACGGCACCCATATTGTGACTTCCCCAGACTATTACCTTGCGCCAATCACTCCTTGCACCACCGCCCCGTCGAGTCCCCGGGTCCACCAGCAGCAGCTCGTCACCCCGGTTCGCACGCCGTACCCGGCCCCTACCCCCCTCCCAATTACCCAGATCAAGGCCACTCTCACTGAGCCCAAGCGTAAGCATGTTTGCACCTGGGAGGGCTGTGACAAGGCCTTCACGACCAGCGGACACCTGTCCCGTCACACTCGCATCCACACGGGCGAGAAGCGCTACAAGTGCGACCTGCCCACCTGCAACCAGTACTTTGCTCGCCACGACAACATGCGCCAGCACTACCGCACGCACTCCAACGCTCGCTCCCGTGCCAAGTCCGGCCGTGTCCAGCCGGCGCTGGAGCCTCTAGTGGTTGATGCCCAATCCGGCCACCTCCCCCCTCATCACCGCCACCGGTCCGTCGGTGGATACCACCCATACACCGCTGTCCCTCGCAGCGCTGCTCCCCATCCGCACCCGTACGTTGGCTTCAGCCTGCCCCCGAGCCCCACCACCCCGCACACCAGCTACCCGCCCTACACCGCAGGGTTTACAGCTCCCCCATCGCCCTACTACATGTAGGCCCAGGTCGTCCCTTCGACACAATTGTCCGGCCGGCCTGGCGCCTACTGGATAACGTGCTATGGGGTCCTTTCTTCATCCATCCATCACCCTCTCAGCACTGCACAAAACCCTCATCTCGCTACTTTCATCCACCTCCTGTATAATTTCTGCTACACCTCAATAGCACTGTAAAAACGGAAGGCGTCCATCAGCATCGATTTCGCCTCACTAATACCGTTATGCAGCCTTGAAAAGACACCCTTGCACTGGTGCTTGTGGTTTTCCTTTTTATTCCATCATCCTCGCATCCCCTTGTTAATAGTTTCTCGGGGATACCCCATCGTGAATAAAACCTAATTGACGAACAGGGCAACACTTAACCATAGGCTCTAATAGAGATGATCACCACATGGTTTGATTAATTGTGCTCAATACCTGACCCGAGTGGTTGTTGAACAGTAGCGGTACAGGTGATGCAGCTCGGGGGGGGGCAGGCGCTAAGAGATTTTATGGCCGAAAGGGAGGGGGGTCGAAAGATAAGTAGGTCCGTCGGGTATACTATATGTATTAACACACTCAACGAATCTGTTCTTGGGCCTAAATTGTACACCTTATTTACTTGACCTGGTAGATGACGTGATATTTTTTGATGCAGTCGAGTTGGCCAGCGTCGACTTCTCTATCATGTCGAAGAGGAGTTGGGCTCGTGTCTGCCTAAGCGGGGGTAGGCTTATGGTCGTCCAGATTTTCAAGGTCACTTATTTCCAGCAGATCACATCCACCTATCTCTGGCCTGGGATGGCGGTTGACTTCCAGACCTAAGGGAACGGTCATTACCTGGGTGCCGGAGTTACTGTGGTGGTTTCGTTCGAATGGGGCGCTAGTGTTCTGGGGAATGAATCGGTGGATCACTCAATTGCTACAAGGGTATCCCTTTATACCTGTCACTTTAGCTTGAGGCAAGTCACCAGAGAACACGGCCAGGCCATCTTGTTGGAACGGTAGACATCTCCATTCAGTCAGATCGATCATAGAAAACGGAGTTTTAGGATGGTGAAAAGGCTATACGTAATAGTTTAACAGATTGTACGCAATAATTACTTCGAACGACCCCAGTGGCTTTAGATGTATGCTACATGAATATACACCTAGCCGTACCAGGTTAGAGGGAGAGAACACCTCGTAGAGTCGATTATAGAACATGATCTCGTACGAAACAGTTTTTTTTTCTTTTTTATCCCCGTGGCGCGCATAAAACCACATTCTCGGTTGGCACTACTACGGCGCTTGCGGTTGCGCTACATGATCGCTCTTACCTTGTCTCCTCCTCCGCATGATTGCTTTTACAGCTTACCCCTTTACCTATGCCCTCTACTGCGCCTGCCGTTGTTGCTCATGTGCTTATTCCGTACAGCCACAGGCATACATCAGCAGGCGTCTTCTATCGATATTGCGGCCCAACAATTCACACCCAAGAGGCCAGGCTATATTAACCCAAGGGTCCTCGGGCCCTCGAAGATTCGCTTTCCGTCTGTCATTTACTCTCTTGTACCACTGGGTATCCGTAACACCCGCTACCCTCCCTCGCCCTCCATTCGTACTATCTTGTTTTTAGAGGCCTCCCTACACTGCATCCACCTTCACCTTCATAGTAAACGTTGCTACACGCTTGCTCTAGTCACCCCTCGCCCTTTACAGGCATCCAACGTCTTAGCCATATCCAAGACTAAAAAATTAGCCTGCATATATCCAGGACATGATACCGGTCCATATTTTACATTGGTGCTCATATCTAAAGGGTACATATTAATACTCTCTGAACATACTACCAAAATAGCATCTTCCATCGTATCCTTCGCTCATCCATCCCAAGGACTAGCGCGCTCTCGTATAGGTAATAATAATTGCCGAAGCAGCCTACCCATTAGACCGCCCTTTGACTAAAACTGTGAGACGTGGAGTGAGAAGGGGCCTGATGCTTTTAAATATAACACTCTGAACAGCCAGTAGGCAGTTGGCCTAGCCCCTCAAGTAACCTTCTAGCATCACATGTACTGCCCTGCACATGAGTTTGGAGATACAAGCCTTGGTCGTCCGTATGGTCCCAATGTCCTTCCCCAATACCTAGCATCACCATAGTATTTTTTTTTGTGATCAACTTCCGAAAGGAACTTCGCCAACGTTACTAGCTGCCCACCGAACACCATAGTCACCGATGATGAGACAAGCCTCCATAGACAGCACCCCTGCTGGTACTGGCGGTCGGGTATAATATTCGAAAAATGGCTCATCGCTACTTTATTCCGCTGAGATCGCTGGGCGCAGAAGTTTTGGCAGTGAGATTCCTCGCCAGGCGCGGCTTGGCTTTCCCGAGCGTCAGCGTAGTCAGCTGGAACAACCTCATCACCATGGACAGGGCGGCAGCCACCCACCTCTCCACCACGCTACCATGTTATCATTCATGCACCCGGCCATAACAACAAGCCAATTCCACTACCTGACTTCTATGTCACATTGATGCCACTCAGGCCCGTTCCTTGCGAACGGCACTTGCAATACTTTCTTATGCTACTCTAGGATTCGACTATTTCTCAACACAAGCTCAAGCCAGCAAGGCCTAGTCACAGGCCGCCGCCTATATACGGCACCGAAGTTGGTTCCAATCTAAAACTGGCACACCTTACTACCCTTATATTTTGACCATGCTCATACCCATCACATTCAGATGCAGAACATCCAAACCACCTCCGCTTGCGGCGTTCAGCCTACGCCATTATCCGTAATCTCGGGCCTAGGTGGCAGTGCGCAAATGCCTGGCATATCACCTAGGGTGGATTCCTAATAGTGACGTACCGGTAAGTTGTACTACAACCGCCCAGGCATACGTCTTTACCTTGATGGCTTAGTTGTCTCCAATACCATACTGCAGTTTCAAGCAGTATAATATGGTATGTTTATCTGCTTAGAGGTATGCAGTGACAACCGAGGAGCAAAATCCCCCATTTACGTGACATCTATGGCTAATAGGAAACTAGAGCTCCCTCGTTTCCAGCCCAATGGCTTTTAAATCTGTTAAACATAGCATGTAGATAACTCACTCAGGCTCCCATGTTAATGGCTTTTATAGTGAATATAAATACGCAAGTAAAAATATTCCACATAGATGTATATTTAAAAGGCCGAAAATGATATTGCATAGGCAGTGAATCTGGACGCGAACCTATAGAAAGGAAGCAGCAGGGGTGGGCCTAGAGAGGCATATGGTGATTGCGAAAGTGTATGGAAAGGATAGTAGACTGGATGGTTGAAGGAGGGTGTGGGCCTGAGGTTTGTGTTCCAACTGACGTTTGGAAAATTGATGTCCTCGGGCGTAGTGTTGAAGATGGCGATGACGGTATATTTTTAGGACCAGAGGCGGTCAAGGGACGTGACAACTGGGCGTGACCGTTTTGGGACAGAAAACGCCATCTCAGTCGACCTTTTTTAGCGGGCTTATTACTTTTTCTCCGAGCTGCCATTCGAAGCCTTGTCAATCGCCTTGGCCTTTTGGCCTCCCTCGGTACCTTTACCTCTTCCCCCTAGTTTTCCAAAGAGTCTAAGTAGGGCACCAAATCGGCGAACTAGATGTACGCTGGTGGGTGCCGTAGACTGCTTCACGTCCGAGGGCGTGCCAGCGGCTGCTAGGGATTCGCTGACAGGTTTCCATTTGCCTTCACCGGATCCGATAGGTGCCGATGAGGACACAGGCAAGGCCAGGACAACGGTCAGCTGTAGAAGAAGCACGATGCCAATGAGGATGGAGGTCAGTTTGGATTGCATGGTTGAGCCGGTCACTGTAGGTGGGGAAGTGGGTAAGAAATCTAAGTTGATATGTGAATGGATAGGTAGATAAATTGTACGTCGGTGGTAAAGAAAATGATCAAGAGTGATTCAAGGTGGCGCTACAGAACGGGCAGAATGTGATGCAGCGAAGAGAGTGTGGTAAAGTGAGGCTATGATATATGGGAATACGCAACTGGTAGTAAGATGGAATTGAAGGTAAGTGAAAGTAAGTATAATTGGTAAAGTAATGGCGCACCATCTGGACCTTTAAATATCCCCGAGAGTCAAGAAGAAGGATTTCTCGGACTGATATCGCTGGTCCAGCACTGCCACTGCGCCATGACCCACCGCACAGGCCAACGGGAGAGGAAGAGGAGGAGCACGGTGACTTGAGATTGTCCATTCTCTAAGAAATGAAAACAGGAATCCATACATCCCCTCCACAGGCGACCAAGCAGTCATGCAACGCACCTCGCGGATAACTGGCTCTCTCAATAAACAAAGATCACTCAGTGACAAGGTAGCCCACGCATTGACTTGCACAAAGTGATACAATGGGGCTATGGAGAGGGATCATCACAAGCTAGTACGCATACTCGACCTTAAATTAAGCCGCTCCCTCTCTCCCCTTCTTCCTCCTGCTTCACCGCCGTCGTGCTCGGTACCAAAGCACCGTTTATACGAGTCCATTACCTTCTCGTGCTGAGCGCCCACGGCTAACCCGTTTTCTGAGGCGGGCTATACCCGCCTAAAGATATATATTAGGGGAGGAGGGTATATTTTGGGCCCAGGATTGATAGCCGAAATGGTGGCGCCTACCGGGGCCAGCCAGATGGGCGACCTGGGCAGCCCAGATCCCCTCCAGACCTTCTATCGGCCAGCGGAGCATCGCACCGGCCACTGCAAGTGTCGTGGTTACGAAGGGGAAGGAAGGGCGGCAGCGAAGGGAGCCGTGGTGAGAGGCAACCCGTTGGTTGCGGCCGGCTGGGCTGAAGTCCGTGGCATGGCAAGCGGATAAGGCTCGCTAGGTGAAGGACGGAACAAAGAGCTGGCCTTACTACACGCCTTTGTAACTGCCGCCCACCTCGCTCTCTCCCCCCTTTTCTCCTCCCGCTTCCCCATTGTTAACGGCCACCACCTCCCCCTCCGCTCCTAATCGCCTGTAATTTGGCGGCCCCTGTAGCCGGTACTACTTTGACCTTGTGACTGTGGATGTCGGTATGCCCTAGCGAAGGGGAACCACAAGGGCATGGGTACGTTCGGCGACGGACCCAGCCATATACTGTCTTGCTTGCCCAAC
>JANBPT010001115.1:0-14164 GCA_027575765.1 Tieghemiomyces parasiticus | reverse complement strand
AATCGAAGTCTCTGTAATGATTTTACCGGCGTTGGCTGCTATCCAGCGTCAGAGCACAGTGCGACGGCACTACAATTACCTTTCCATAGCGCTAGAGGCTTGCATATTAATCCGCCATGCCTCACGTTCGGAAGGGCGAGCCCCCTGCGTTTGTTCGCGTACGGCGGCGTTCGAAAAGCGCGCAGCTACCGGCGATCACTACTTCTGGGCCGTGTATCCGAGTGCACCGGTATCAGTGTGTGGTGAACGGCTGCATTAGGGCGAGTGGACAGGGTAAGGGGAGGAAAGGTTAACACAGTTACGATTACTTGGTTTCCAAGCACGTGTCACACAGTCTGACAGGTATTTAAACCGGCCCTAAGGACCGCCCGCCTGTGGCCAAGTTGGCTAACTCAAACCTGACCCGTTCCGCACTTACCTGGTGGCCGTTCGAAGAAATACGCATGTTTGAGCGCCCCCCGGGCGGTGATGCGCTGCCCTGGGTCGTAGGCGAAGAGTAGGTTGAGAAAATCAAGGGTATCGGACGTGGCGTCGGGGAACTTGACGCTCAAATGGTTGTATCTGCGGATATAGGCCGAGTGTTAAGCGACAAAGATGTCGCATTTACCGATTAGACATGATGTGCGTATTTTCGGTCAAGGGTGGTTCCCCCGTCACTCAAGTCCACGGCATTACATTCGCCATCCCCATTCTGAACGCACCCTCTCCCCATTTTCCCATCTCCGGCACTTACTTCTGTTGAGGTAGGACCAGGTTCCGATATAACGGGTAGTCGACAATGCCAGGCCAGATCCGCGGGGTAGGGGTCCCCAGAAGTTCGATAATCATAAGTAATTGCTCGCGTTCGGACTTGCCGGGCATAATGGGTTTGTGGCCCAGTAGTTCAGCGAGAATACACCCGATGGACCACATGTCAACCGCAGACGTGTATCGTTTCGCTCCCAGGAGGAGTTCAGGGGATCGGTACCACAGGGTTACGACTTGTGGGGTCATCTTGCCCGCACCATTGGCACTCCCATGGGGCGCTTCAAACGTCCGGGCCAGCCCAAAATCCGCAATTTTGAGCACCCCATCGGTGGTGAGCAGGAGGTTGGGCAGTTTGAGGTCGCGGTGGACAATGTAGCGATCGTGGATGTACTGCGTTCCTAGGAGGAGTTGGTGCATGAGGCATTTGACCTCCGGGGCGGTGAAGGCCCGCCGCTTGTTGTCGAGGAGGTGTCCCATGTCCTGGGTACAGTATTCCATGGCCATAAACACGCTATCTAGCCGACGGCCCACCACCACGTCGAGGATACGGACAACGTTGGGATGGTCAATGCTTTTGAGCAGTGTGATCTCGCGGAAACTTGAAACGGGTAGACCAGCGCTACCCGTCTCGTTCATACGGATCTTCTTGAGGGCCACTACCTGGCCGGAACGGCGGTCTCGGGCGCGGCTGGGGTTCCGTGTCATATGGTTAAAGCCATGAAAGGGATGAGAAGGGGCGTAGACGGTGGTACTATCGTGGGTCAGTGTTCCCCATGGCATCATGAGCTGCTGTACCATCGGCAAGCCCGACTATAGTTGGTCCCCCAATAACGGCAACTGGAAAAAATAAAATATCCGAACTAGTGAACTTACTACACGATTCCGTAGGTGCCTTCGCCCAACCGGTTTAACTTTTCAAACTCGTCCACACTCCGACACGTTCCTAGGAATCCCGGGTCGGGGGCCGTCGTCGCGGGGGGTGGGCGATGCTGTGGCGGATCTTCGCTGCTCTGCAGCCCCACGCAACCGATGGCAATGTCGGTCGCCCGAGCTGACGCGGTGAACGTGGTAGCCTCACCATCGAGAGTGTACAAGACCACAGGCGATCGGAAGCGGGACTGGCTCATGTCCAATAATAAGATACTGGCAAAGCTGGCCCAAGGGGCGAATTCTAGTGACGAATGGATGAGGGAGTACCGGCTGGTCATGCATGGACTGTCGTGCGGTGTTGGCCCTTATGTCACTTCAACTGTATACCTCAAGGATCTGAGGTAAACCTTCGGCTCCAAGCCGCGACGAAAGCGTGATTAGGGCTTGGAGCAGCCATGAGGCCATTTGAACTCCCCTCAATGCCCAACCGCAGAGCGCAGGGGAAGGGGGAGGATATTATTTGATGGAGATGGCCATTTATTCGATTTCAAGTAGTAAAGCTACCGGACCCGTCCGCCAAGGTAATATTGGATTTATCCGGCCAGGGTAATAATGTGGTTGTATGGTGTTAACACGAAGCCCTGAGGCGCCGACGCCACACGGAGACCACGTTGGTCCGCATGAAGCCGAACCAGGCAAGCGCGGAACCCGCCAGCAACCGACGACCCTACTCCACCAGCTGCAGTGCCGCACGTGCACGGGTTACCGTTACTACTGCCGGGGCCGGTCCGCCGCTGACACCGCGAACACTGTACCGTCGTGTATGATGATGGCGAGTCCGCGGATGCCCGCCGACCCGGCATTGCTGGTAACCGGGCCACGGAAGGCCCCATATGGACAATCAAGAACCGGTGGGTTACTAGGTTCTGCCAAGAGGGGTAGCCCATATCACGGTAGGGCATCGAATCCCCCAGTAGCAGTGGCATACCAGGCCCCCCTGTCCGCTCGGCCCCGCCCGGGACCGCACCACGCGTGGGTAGGAGTGCGACGTAGTTGGTGGCGATGACCGCCATATCGAGCGTGGTTTGGAGGCCTTGGATAAGCCGGCACGCTTTAGTGCTCATCAGAGACGCCGGGGTGGCTGATGCGGCTGTACGATGGGTGGCTCGCACACCCTCGGCCCGATCTATCCAGTAGAAGGCGGTGTGGTTGTGGAGGACTAGCAAAGTGGAGGGCCGGACTTCCTGGCAACGTGGACAAGGTGCGGCTGCGGTAAATTCTGGGATAGAGTGGAGCTTGTCGGAAGAGTAGGCACCGAGGCGGGGGCTCACCGCGGCTAGCCAAGGATTTGTAGTGCCAACTGGCTGCGAGGCGTGGTGCGGCGGGAGTTCTTCGGAACTACAGCAGTCCTGGGAAAGCTGGCCGACCGGACACGACCGGATGACGGGTTGCTGAAAATCGACCGTTGAAGTCGCAGCACCTGGCATCGTGGAAGTTAGGTAACAGGTGCAGGGTTCTGCCTGGTTCCGACTTTGATATCGAGCCATGGTGGCTGGGAGTCGGTGCAAGGTCGCAATCAGCTCGATGGTAGACGACGGGCGCAGTACGACAAGGTGTCGCAGGTAGGCGTCAGCTAGGGTCTCGGCCCGCCGGTGCAACTGATCGTGTGGAAGGTTACCCGTGTCGAGATTCGACAGGGTCGGACGAACTAAATGACCCCGGGGCCTCGACGGCATGTAGGAGCGTGGGGGTACAAAGCCGTTTCTACTACCGCTGCCGGATTGTGAACGACACAGCGGGTCCAGTGCACGGCGTTCCGCGGCCCGGTTCAGGAGAAGGCACCGCTTGACGCGATTGACAAGATACTGCCGGACTTTGGCCAGCTTAAGATCACCTTGAAGGTCAACCAGAACCACGGTACAGCCAGGGGTGGGATGGCCGGCTGGACGGTTACCAGCGACCGGATCCGGCCCATTGCGGCTTAGGTCGACCTGGCTTATCAGCGCCCAGGCCACCGCGGTGTAGAGGATACTAGTGAGCGCCGGTGCTGAATAACCGTTTAACTCGACACAGTCGCCAGGGTCGAGCGACAGAGGACGTTCCAATCGGGAGACCTTGGAGGTGCGGGAGGGGGGGTCAGCGCACGTGAGGAGTCCAGGCGAAGAAGAAACATTTCAGTAAATAAAAGAGCCATGTGGTTGCGGGCCAGAGTGGTTAGCTTAAAGGAGGGTAGGCGCACCACCTGCCGTACCACTAGGGCCGACATTCGCTCTGCCCTCCTAGATTAACAGCTATACGCTGGAAAACTCATCACCGACTGATATGAGATAATCCTACCTGCGACGCGGGCCGGTGGCCCTTGGATTCCAGCAATGGTACATCCAGCGCTTCGACGTCAAAGCTGGTGACGGGGAACCGCGGCTTATAAGCGTTGTAGATCTGCAAGGTTGGTAGCGTAAAGACGGGTGGGTCTATTTAGCGGCCGATATCAGGACTGCTTTGCCAACCACTCGGCCCTGCGAAGACCGGTTAGCTTCCAATCCTTTACCACAGGGGTACGCCGCCGACCCTGAGTCACCTTACCTGGAAACCATCTTCGACAACGACTTGGTCCAAGTGAGTACGCCAGCCACCTTGAGCCACGCCCGACATGGGCGATGCGTGCGCGGGTAGAGTCGGTAATGGAGTGACCGGCTGTGCCGGAATGCTAAGGGGGATAACTTTGGTACGGAATGATACCGTGCTTGAGTAGCAGCTGTTAAGACAGTAATGAGGAGGGTATGGAATGGTAAGGTCCATTCGCTAGGTGTACGCGCAGAGCCTGACACAATTACCAAACTCTGGAAGGCGTGGAATCGACCCAACTGGGCGAGGAGTCAGGATGGCCCTTTCGACAGTTGGAGCTGGGGAAGCCTGAATTCGACGGTTCCTTAGTGCGTGTCTGCCGATAGGGAATGCGGACAGGAGGTAGGGAGGTAGGCTGCCGTGAACACGCGGGAATTGCACAGTGAGCATTGGTGGGTAGCACGCACCCCTACACCTAGCGTCACGGTAAAATAGGGCCAAAGTGGAGCACAACGTACGGGCCTTCAGCGGGTCGACAGTGGCAGGTGTACCGGGGGAGTCAGGGTGAAGGTTTGCACTTGCTGGTAAGGAAAGATTAAAGACAGGGTCTGCAAGTCCTCTCCAACGAAAAACGCGATTTAGAGTCCTCGCGTCAGAGTCTTTGCTACCCAAGTAGATGGATAGGGCCCAAGCTGCTACCGCAGTAGCGCTGCTGTCTACAACATGCGCGCGTCGGACCAACACAAGGGATCTATTGGCCCAGGAACGCGACGCCCCACCAAGACACGATAGTACACCCTTTGATGCCGCAGCACCGCCAGCGGGCGCACCCTAGGCCTTACCTGTGGGGGACATGGAGAGGCGAACGGTTGGCGGGTGGAGGTCGGAGAGCCAATCCTCCATTTTCCCAGGACGGCTCAGCGCATGTAGCCAGTTGAGTCCTCTATGCATCATATTAGACACCCCTGGTTCCAACGCTTGGAGGGCTTGCACCAGCCGTAGCCAGCCGTCACGCCTTCGCCGGTGGATATCGCTGTTTTGCTACGCACCTTACTTTATTATTCCAACCCTTCTCAACATTCACGAGGCCCTTACTTAGCACCCCCCCGAACTCTCATCAACCTTCCATACCCATGGAGGTCGTACTACGCTGCAATCACCTCCCTTGCCGAGCATCCCTCGGCGGAGCCAAAGTCGAAGCCTGCGTGACGAGCTGCTCACACATATTCTGCATGCAGTGTGCCGGCACTTTTTTCACCTCCGCCCTGGTCTGCCCTGCCTGTGAGACGGTACTCGCAGGCAAAGACGAAATTGTCGTCACCAACCTGAACCCGTCAGGTAACTACAAGACCTCTATCTTGGCCGGTCTCCGCCCGGAACTCGTGGCGGAGATAGCAGCCCTGGCCCTCAACTTCTGGACGTACCAGGTGTCGCAGGAGTTGGCCTTTCGCGATATGAGGATGAATCAGTGCCAACAGGACCTAAAGAGCCGTGAGATCCATGCTGCCACGCACCTACGGCAGGTGGAAGCCGATCTACATCGTAAGTATCGCGTGTAACGCTGCCGGCCGCCATCGTCTTGGCCGATAGTACAGGTATGGACGTCGTTGGGCTTGCGATTGAAGCTAACCACCGCGCCACGATGGTGGATCGGCGATTAAGTCCTCAAGGAGAAATGTGAGCAAGTTAGCTGTGACCACGAGCTAGAGAAGCGCCGAGCCTACGAGCTGGCTGAACAGCTGGCCGAAAAAGAGCGTCACGTCCGGCGCTTGCAGGTAAGCTGGCTACATGGCAGGGGGTGGCTGTACAGCCTGCCTGTAACGGTGCGCCAAATTGAAAAGTGTTTCAGCCGTTATGGATAGCACCATGTCCTTGCATAAATATCCCTCAGGAGCCCTCCCTTCAAACTTAAAGATGTTTAAAGTACTCGTCACCTACCCACCTCATCCCACTAGGCCTCCGTGGACCAGTACAAAAAAGCCGAGTCGCTCCGGTCGATGCAACGAATGACTGAGAGTCAACCTACACAGCTGCCACACCAATTATCGACTTTGTACGCGTCGCGCCCTGGAAACCCTAATGTGAACCCTCGCCTAGGAAGTGACCACTAGCCACCCGGGCCGTTGTGGGCTTTCTGCAACCTTACAGCCGATCGCATGGCATTCCGACACCGCCCTGAATAGGCGGACTAGCTCAATTTCTCCTATGGTCGCCATCGGTCGCCGGGCCCTAATCCTAGGGGCCGCGGATTTGCCGAGTGCATAATATGCACCCTCTCGCAACGCGGTACGGTAGCAATACTGTCTCAATCCACTAATGCAGCGTTCATAAAATAAATATTACCATCCAAACATCCTATCTGCGTGCATCTATAATATTGCCTGCTGTGGCTCTCTGTCCTGGAATGGTGGCCACAGTAGACTGGCGAAGGTTGGCCCACTGGGCTTGGTAGCGTTTATCCCCCAAGGGCACAATAAATCCTGGCGAATGGTAGCTGGCCAGCGGAGCGGGGAGGTCACCCACTACTGATTGCCGTCGTCGGCTCTCTATACAGAGAGGCGGGATACAGGCGTAGAGCCAGTGCGATCCCTGCGCTGTGGACGGCGGCCAGGGTCTTCACCCATCGTTTGTGGGAGAGCCAAGCGGCCCAAGTCCATGTCAGAGAGTGCCTACCGACCGTGCTCTCTCTCTCTCCATCGTCCGCATCCAACACGTCGGCGTTGTTTATATCTCTCCGTCATCTGCTGCCGCCTCCAACTCCGCTCCCTCCCGAGTCCTCTCTGTATTCACACCATCACGAACCCTACCGGCCATCCTGCCCATCCCCTCTTCAACCATGCTGCCCGCCGGCTTCCTGCGGCGGAGTGCGGTGCTCATCTCGCTCTGCCTCTGCTTCTTCGCGCTACTGAGCCCCCCGTCCGTCCGGGCCTGGGACGAGCAGGACTACGAAATCTTTGACCTGGTCGATTTCCTCAAGAAAGCGCAGCACGGCGAAGTCCATTCCTTCTACGACATCCTGGGCGTCAGCCCGAAGGCCGAACTGTCCAAAATCAACCAGGCCTTCCGCCGCAAGTCCCTGGCCTACCATCCCGACAAGAACCCTACCGATGAGCAAAAGGCCATCTTCACGCGCCTGGGTTCCGTCATGAAGATCCTGCGCAACCCGGCCTCCCGCGAGCGGTACGACTTTTTTATGCGCAATGGCGTGCCTGTCTGGCGTGGCACGGGCTACTTTTACAGTCGTTACCGCCCAGGCCTCCTCAGTGTTGTTACCGGCCTGATCACCTTCAGCGCCCTGGTACAGTACCTCGTACAGTGGCTAAACCATTACCTCACCGTACGCAAGATTGAAACTTACCGCCGGGAGCTCAATGAGGCCGGCCAGTCCGATCCGGCCACTGGCGGGGAAGATGCCAACCTCGTGCAGGCTGTAGCCAACCAAGCCCAGAACTCAACCACCCACCGCTCCGCTACACGAAGCGCTATCACCACCACCGCCCGTGCTTCCAAGGTAGCCGATGTTGATCGTTCCAAGCTCACCCGCCGCCAATTAAAGGTGCTGGAGCGGGAAGAAAAGTTCCAGCAGATGCAGGAGCGCATAGACAAAAAGGAAATGGAACAGGCCGCCGCGGCCGCCGCTGAGGAGGTCGAGGCTCTCCCTGAGGATCCTGAGGAGGCCCGCTACCTCCAGATTCAGCGCCACTGGGCGGCTATGGATCCCGAGAGCGTACCCAAGCCTGCGTTCGACCGCCTCTGGCCTGTAATCGTCGGCCGTGATCTGTTGAGCAGAGTATCCCGGACCGCTTAGCCCTGGCTGGTTAGTTTTTTGAATCTCCTCCTTTTCCTTTTGCCTTGAGAGTGAGCGTTTGAAAACAATAAAACCAAATGTGAAACGATCGGGCCTATTCGTTTATTATAACGCATCAGTGAGGTACTTCAGCAGTCCTGCAGGAACCCCTCTTTCGTTCATTCGCCCCATGTTTATTGCCACTTGGAGCACGCCAGGATGGAAAACAGCTAGGATGGTCCGATTTGTGCCCAATTATTTTTTTTGGCTTCTGGGTAAAGTCACCACTGTCTACAGGTTACGGCAGATAGCCCCAGTCACCTCTTCGGTGGTGGCCTTGCCGCCCAGGTCGGGTGTGAGCAGGCCACTCTGAAGGGCCTTGTCCACAGCGGTGTAGATGGCGAGGGCCGGGGCAGGTAGACCGATATTTTCAAGTAGCAAGGCGGCGCTCCGAATGGCGGCTACGGGGTTCGCCTTGTGTTGACCGGCGATATCGGGAGCCGAACCGTGCACGGGCTCACCCATCACGAAATTGTCGCCCACGTTGGCGCTAGGTACCAATCCTAGGCTGCCCACCAGGGCGGCAGCGCCGTCGCTCAAAATGTCACCGTAGAGGTTGGGCGCGACCACCACGTCAAAGACCTGGGGCTCACGGAACATGCGGTACACCATAGAGTCCACCAGCTGCTCCTCCATCAGGACTCGCTCGCGGAACGCCGGGGTGGTCTCGTGCACCCGGCGGATGGTTTCGCGCCACAGCCCGTCCGTCACACTGAGCACGTTAGATTTGTGCACAATGGTCACCTTGGGCAGCCCCGTCCACCGGCGTTCAGTCGGGGGCTGTTGGGCACGCAGAGCGTCCCGCGCCAAGGCCATCTGGAATGCCATCCGGCCGGCGCGTTCCGACGCCTTCTGGGTGATGAGGCGTTCAGCCACGGCGTACACCTCGCCGTTGGCGTCCGTGTATTGCTTCTCACGCTTGACGTACAGACACTCGGTGTTCTCGCGGATAATCAGCATGTCTACAGGACGAGCCGCCGGGCCAGCACTCGGCGAATCAGCGCCGCCGGGCGACGTCGAGATCACCGGGCGTACATTGGCGTAGAGGTCTAGGTGTTTACGCAGGGCGACGATCGGGGAGGAGTAGCCCGCCACCTTGTGCGAGGGTGAGCTCACAGCGCCAAACAGGGCCCCGTCGCAGTCGGCACGGAGCACGTCCACCGTCTTCTGAGGGAGAGCCTCGCCATGCTTTTGGAAGTATTCGAATCCGGCGTCGCAGTGGACAAAGTTGAACTTGAGACCGAATTGCGACGGGAGGGCTTCCAGGACCTGCTGGGCCGCGGGTATCACTTCACGGCCGATGCCGTCAGCCGGAATGAGCCCGATCGTCAGCGTCCGCGGCACTGCCGAATTATTGGCGGCAGTCGTCGTCAGGGCGCGAGCGGAAGGCGCGGCGAAGGTGGCCAGGTGCGGGCACCGGCGGGCGTTGGAACGCAAAGTGTGGTGCAGCATGGCGGAATGGGTAGAAAGGGGGCGGTGGCGTTGAAGGGGTACGAAGCAGGGGACTTGAATAACAAGGCTTTAGGTGAAGAAACGCGGTCTAGGGCCCAGTTCGAAAGTAGCCTGGAAGTGGTGGTGGTGGTGGTGGTAGCAAAGCGTAGGGGAAGGGGGAGGCGCCAAAGGGCGACACGTAGGAGAAGAGGCGCCAAGAGAATCGTGACGCACAACGCACCCCTATCCATCCGAAAAGGCGGGACTTGGTCAGTGTTAATTGGCTGTGGTAACACGTGAAGTGACGAGTAAAAAGCCCAGAAACATGCATCCCTCTCGCAGCGTCAAAAGACCTCAAAGGTGAGTCACAGGTGCGCCGAACTTGTCAGGATCGGCGCGCCACAAGGTTGACTACAATTGGCACCAGTGCACACCAAATCTACCTATACATTACTGGTAAGGGCAGGTCGCCAACCCCAGGGATTTGCTCCGACTATTAACCATACACGGTAGACTAATTCGATTCGAGCAACTATGCCTTTCAGGTGTAATGAAGGCAGCTTTATAGCGAAAAACTACAGTATCAGGCGCCGGATACTTCGTCAATCATATCCAGAAACTCTAAGCGAATTTCGAAAATCCGCTTTAAAGCAGCAATCGCTCCGACGTCTCGGGCACCACACCACCTCTCAACGGTGGTAGGCACAGGGTCCTCGCCGTGCGGGTATCCTGGGTCGGTGCGCCACCTTTCGCGAGCATCATTTAGTCTCTCCCGTACCCGGTCATAATCGCGCCACAGCACATGCCAGCGGTCACTACAGTCATCTGCGGTCTTATTCAGTAAATCCTCCGCCATGACTTCCCACAGGTCGCGATGACCGTGCCAACGGTGCCGTTCAACCTCGGCAGCTTCCCACATTGGGCGGGGTATGTAGCTCCAAGGCCGGTAGGGCCGGCATACTTCGCGGAACCGGTTGCAAAGCTCATCGTAAACAGGAGTGTTGCGCAGCAGTCTAGGGTAGAGTTCGCAGATTGAGAGAAGCAGCCAGGTATCTTCTTCGACTGACCAGGTCACTTGTGGATGAGTGCCGCGAATGTGGATGGGCCTACTCTGGGGTCTGGGGGCACCCGAAGACATCTTGCTGGATGAAAGCTACTGGACATGGGCTGGCAAGGGAGGCCTGTGGTGGTTGTTAGGTGATTAGGTTGTCACGGAAACAGGATGGGCAAATGTCAGCTTTTATAAATACGTTGCCAGCGAGACTGCATGAGCTTGGCGATCAAGTAAATAAGGCAGTGCGTAGTAGTCCTACTTTTGATGGCATCCAGTGCAGTTTGGTGCGCTAGTCTAAAGGAATGTCAGATAAGGCAAGGCTGCTGTCATCACAATCCAGCGCGTGACAATCACCCATGCAAAATATCTACCAGTCACTGGATACTCTGCCCCATTATCAGTACCACTGCTTGCTGCACTAACTCGCAACCAGGCAAACTATGGACGTCCTTGCTTTCCATCTGTCTAGTTTCGCAGAAAGATACAGCAGGGAGGGCATACATGGTTGAGTTCAGGATTGAGCTGGACATCCAAAAACGCAAGCTAACAATGGACTGTTAAAGTTAGGAGAATTAGTCCAGCGTCTTTGACCTTATGGTACTGTGGTGTCCGCAAAGGAGGGGATGGGTGTCAATAGTATAAAGGCGTACAGAGGATTTATTGAGGTGAAGAAGTTAAGAGCCACCTGGAGGTGATAAGTGCTACGCGCTGTCAAGCAATACGAGAAGTAAATGACCCAAACGGAGAGCGATTTCATCAAGGCGGATTTGGTTGCTCATATGGCGTGCTGGTATTGGAGGTACTGTGGGTGGTGTAGGCACGTGTTGGCCCTTGCGTGGTTTATAGGCACCACAGGTACTATTCAACCGGAATAACTGGCACCTGTAAGTCGCAGTAGATAAGCAAACTACTATATACACCAATCAGCGATAGTGTTGCCTAAAGAACTTACTGCATCAGTAATTGGGCAAGTTATTTATTGACATACTGACCTGCACATTTCTCTTGTTGTATATATTAAGGAAGCAGATTAAATGTGCATAAGGTTGTTCAGCATGTACAGAGCATAGTGTATTGACCACAGCCATGTACTTATGCATCAATGATTGACGGATTTGGCACCCAATACAGAGGTGGGTATACATGCAAGCAGGTGATAGATTACATTGGCATACCTGTTGCCCATGTAACCCTTCATTGTTGGAGGCCTCCTGCTTGTTTATCAAAAATTGCCCCATCTACCTTACCATGGTTTATCCTCACTACAGACACTGCCGCAATGTTGTGGGTAGACCCAACATAAAAGTTTAGGTCACTATGATGCTGCTAAAGGGACTAGCAGACGTGGGGATTACACTGGCTTTACTAAGGATGCAATGTGTAAGCAAAAACCAATAAGACAAAGCATAAGGTGTATACCAAAGGGGAAGGGGTAGCGTTGGTATAGTAGGGGTGTAAGAAGTGCAATATGTGAAAAGTGAGAGAAATAGAGCAGGAATGCTACGAATGCTAGATAGTACGTAAAGTAGGTAAACAGATGGGGAGCAAGTCATAGAAGAAGGCAGACGCTCAAGCTGATATAGGATGCCAACTGGCAAAGTTCACAGCCAAGCGTGTATCTCCAGCGGCTGCATGGAAGGTTTGACAATTTCTGGCAGATGGGGCATAAAGAGGCTGCATACAAGTGCATCTGTTCTGCGGTCTTGATTATGAGTGTCTCAATAAGATGGTGAACGAAATAGGTATACCATGCACCCGTCTTCCAGCCCAAAATGATGAGGAATCAGCCTACCAACTACCAGCAAAGCTAACACAGGCTAAGATAAAAAAAACCTTTGATACTGTGACAAAAGTCAAGTGAGGTAGTAACTAAACTGGCCAGGAAGAGGATAGGCAAGGTGACAAAGCGGTAAGGAAAAATATCCCAATGAGAAAATCGCTAGAGATAAGCATGATGACTAATTTCGCGGACATCATTTATACAAGGTTGGCCACCCCAGTCGTTTTAAAAATAATGGTCAAAAAGTAGGAGGAGTTTCTGCCGGCCAGATGGAGAAAGTCTAAAGGGAGGGTAGTAGGCACTCAAAACAAAAAATATCATTACAGGGAGGCCTGGTAGAATGCAGGTTACTCCGCGTACATGGTTGGATTGAGAACAGTTTGTGAGTACTTTGACCAAAAGTGAAAAAAAAGGGAAAACTATATATAGTGTAACCAGAAGGAAGGCCTTGAGGTGACACAGCATTGGCTGAAACCACTTCAGGATTTCCCACCAACGGCGAAAAGGCGAACCAAGCACGCCAATCCTCAAACACCACCAACAAGACCTTCCCCCCAGGTTGGGGGGACCAACATCACGTTATTGCATTCATTCTATACTTAAGGCTTAAGCAGTGGGCCTACTCTGCGGCTCGTTGTCTCCGCAACTAATAAACGCCCCTATTCTCTGTAATGCCTAATACTGCCTCTGCCTTGAATCTTTGGCCCACTCGCCACCTTTGCTTACAATAGTCTCTCCAAATGATTTGAATGGCATAGTAACAATCTTTGACCCTTGCCTACCAGGGAAAAAAAGTAAATATACCCTGTCCTTACCTTTTGGTTACTGCAACACTAGCCACCATCCGGCAATACCTGCTGCTGACCAAGGAGCTGCCACCAGCCTCATCTCACAAGAGGCAGCCACCCACCTAGGCCTCAAAGTGAACTACCTGATCAGACCAGCTCTTTTGCCTGCCATCAGCAGCACACCCATGAGGGGGGTTGGGGTCGCCAGAGTCCTTCAACCCATTGAGGAATCATCCTGTGCGAGATGGGTCGAGCTCACAGTGAAGTCAGAAGATCGGGTGGTTGACTTACTAGTTGGTCGCCCTGATTTGGACCTATTGGGATTCGACCTGAGTACCACCACCCCCAGTACCGCGCACATTTCCGCACCCATCAAGACAATAACTCCCTCCCGCAATCCAGGCCCCACTCCCTCTCTCACACAGGAGAAGCGTTCCTCTAAGCCCTTCCATCCAGACGCACCAGAGGCCGCCCCCTCCCCCAAGGGCGTGGGACGTTCATGGGAAACTCCGATTAACTGCCCCCCCACCATCGCACCCATGGTGGCAGGGTGAGAGACCAAGGCACGTTTAGGCCTACCCGCGTCCTTTATCGAGAGGACTGACATCAACCACGACCAGGAGTTCATTCACTGTGACAAACTGTATCCTGCTGTTTCTTGCTCCAATGTGTCCAGGCGTACCAAGGATCGAGCCACAAGCCCTTCTGAGCATGAGCGCCTACTTGACGCGCTTATGCCTGGTGCAAGAGCCCTGCGCGAGTATCCCCCAGGCTATCCACCTCCCTGCACACTCAAGTCCATCACTCCCCCCTTCATGGATGACGCTGCCCTTCTGTTCATTCCCCAACCTCCCCGAAGCCGCGCAGATAGGGATTTCATGAACTCCTTTGTGGCAACCCGCCTGGAGTATGGTATTGATGAGCCTGGTTTCGCACTGGCTAACCTCCCAGTCTACTCTATACCCAAGCCCAACACTGATGCCAGAAACGTCATCCTGAAAAATAGTGTGACCGAGTAGGGCAGGTGGGCAGTGTAATCAGGTTGGCGAGGTGGCCATAAGCGAGGGGGCAATTAGATGTAA
>JANBPT010001114.1:0-14183 GCA_027575765.1 Tieghemiomyces parasiticus | reverse complement strand
GTGGGCAGGGCTTCGCCGGCTGTGATGATTTGCTGCAAGTTGGGATACTTGCCCGGATCCAGCATCGCCAAGACGGAGGGCGTGATCATAACCGCCTCCACTCGTGGCAACGTGTCCAGCAGCTCAGTACGCACCACAAGCGTGCCCCCTTGGGCCAGGGTGGTGAGCACCTCGAGGATGAGGCAGTCGAATCCTAAGGCCATGTTCTGCATGAACCGTGTCCCGGGGGCAACCCCGTGCACCTGCTCCGACAGCTGGAGGTAGCTGGCCACCGTGTGGTGTTCGATCGGCACTCCCTTGGGTCGACCGGTCGTTCCTGACGTGTAGATGATGTGGGAGAGGTCGGCGGGAGAGACCTGCGGCAGGGGCACCGGGGACTGGTTGGTGGGGCTGGAGTACATCATGGCCCCGATATCATGGACTTGGACCCTTGGCGGTTCACCGATGCTGGTAAACAATGCTGCATCAGTCACGTTGGACAGAATGTGCCGCATGCCACAGTCTTGGACGATGAGGCGAAGCCGATCTAAGGGCAAGTCGGCATCCAGCGGTACAAAGGCGCCGCCAGCCTGCAGGATGGCGACCATGCCCACCACCAGGGTGGGGTGGCGCCGAATGAGTAGGCCAACCGGTTCTTCACGATGGACACCCTGGGAGAGGAGGTGACCAGCGACCTGGGTGGCCCGGTCGAAAAGCTCCTGGTAGGTCCAGCTGATAAGGCCCGTGTCGGGGTCGTCGTATTCTACGGCGTCGGTGTCAGGGGTATGCAGGACCTGCTGGGCGACCAGGTCATGCACACAGACGTCACAGTTGACCGCCGCAGTAGGTCGGGCGAGGACATCGGTCACCGCTTGAAGCTCACTAGGGGAGAGGAGCTGCAAGCTAGAAAGGGTTGCCACGTCTCGGTCACCCTCGCGTAGGCAATCTACCAGTTGTGCGAAGACGCTCCGAAGGTGCTGACCCAGGGCCTCGACGTAGGGGGTGGCAAAGGTGGTGAGGTCCCAGTTAAGGTAGCCAAAAAGATGACCATCCTCCGGCTGGGCAATGGCGGTCATGGCATACTCGGCGGAGCGTACGATGGTCAGGTCAGTAAATATGACAGTGTCGTCCACTATCTCTGAACCCAAGTCGGGCACATTCTCGTATACGAGTAGCGTGTTGAACAGATCCGAAACGGGCACGTCGCTCGGCACCCAGTTATCAATTTTAGTGAGGTGGTCGTGTTCATGTGGAATACCCAACCGGCCCTCGTCGTTCAGCCTACGTAGATGTGCAAGTACGTGCAGCTCAGGGTCAATGTGGACTCGGCAAGGCACGGTATTAACGAGACACCCGATGAGTCTCTCGATATCGGCCAGAGGAAGGGCGCGGCCAGAAACCACGCTACCAAACACAACGTCCTCCTGGCCCGTATAGCGATACAGCAGCAGAGCCCAGGCGGCCTTCAATAAAGTATACAATGTAAGGCCGTGCAGTCGGGACAACATCTTTAACTCGTCTAGGCCAGCGTAGAGGCAGAAACAATGCTCGCGCTTAGTCCGAGTGGCACTGGGATCCCTGGGTAGAGAAAGAAGTGAGGGCTGCTTAATATTGCGGAGGTAGGTCCGCCAGTACTCGGGGGCCTGACCATCATCCTGTAGCTGAGTCCATTTGACGAAGTCGCGGAGCTGCGGAGGAGCTACAGCGGTTAGAGAAGAGTCGCCTCTCAGGGTTCGACGCAGTTCGTCAAGGAGCACGCCCATGCTCCAGCCGTCCATAACGGCGTGGTGGGCCGTCACAATCAACCGGCAACTGCCCTTGGCTTCCCGCTTGACCAACGCACGCAGCAATGGATCTCCAGCTACGAAGCCACGCCGCCAATTGGATGTGATATACTCGGCCTCCGTTTCCACGTGGAGCTCTATCCAGTCATCGACCGTGGTCCAACCGAAACGGGGCTCTTTGTTCACGACTTGGACACCGTTGCAGTAGGCATTACTGAAGGTCGTCAGAAATATGGTGCGCAGGATGGCGTGTCGGGCCACCACAGAGGCCAGGGCCTGGTGGAGCTGATCGGCAGAAATGTTTCCGCAGACAGTCAGGGCAAACTGAACAACGTACTCTGCAGGGTCTCTAACTGTGGCCGTCCAAAGACCCTGTTGGGTCAGACCCATGGGATACAGATCGGCTACATCAGATCGAACCAGGTGGAGCTTGGCGAGGTCGGCTGCAATCTGGTTAAGGTCCGCGGCGGTGCAGTGAAGAAGCGAAAAGTGGTCTGGTGACCAAACAACGACTGGATCAACAGTTTGAAGAGAGCTTTCACCTTTTGGCTCTATCGGACTCATCAGGATGGACAACTCGACCAGGGCCTTGCCTAAGAGAATGACCGGGACAGGTAAGCTGTAGCCGAGCTGGCGGCAGCGGGTAGACACTTGGATGGCGCTGATCGAGTCTCCGCCGAGTTTCAGGAAGGTCAGGCTCGAGTTGACCGCGGCAATCTCGAGATGCAGAACGTCACTCACTGCCTGAATGAGGGCCCGCGCCTCGCTGTAGTGGGTAGAAGGAAATGCGATCAGGCTCGATTTGTCCTGCGTACGCTGCTGATAGGAAGTAAATTGCGCCAACAGGGCCCGTTGGTCGGCCTTGCCGTTGGCCGTCATTGGGATACAGTCGAGGCCCAGGATGTGAGTAGGCACCATATAAGTCGGAAGGACCTCACGCAACGCCAACGTGATTTCTACCTCATCAAATTGGTTGGTTTTTACGAATGCCACTAGACTGCGTTCGTGGATAAGGACGTGGGCGTCTTGTACACCCGGTAGATTGAGGATGGCCCCACGCACCTCGGCCAGTTTGATACGGAATCCGCGCAGCTTGACCTGGTCGTCACGGCGGCCCAGACAGTCCACTTCTCCGGTAGGCAGCCAGCGGCCGAGATCGCCGGTGCGGTACACAGGGCCGGATGAATAGGGCAGGCGGACAAACGTCGCCTCGTTGAGATCGGGCCGGTTGACGTAGCCCGCACTGACACCCAGGCCGCCCACGCAGATCTCGCCGGCACTGCCGATGGGCACGAGCTGATCGCGCTGGTTAACGATGTAGCATTCGCTACCGGCGATGGGCCGGCCAATGGTGACAGGCTTGGCAAGCTGGACCGTCAGCGTATGGCTAATGACGGTGATCTCGGTTGGGCCGTAGAGATTCTGTACCTCGCAGTATGGGAGCCACTTAGCAGCCAGTTCAGTCGGTAGCGCCTCGCCCGCGCTCATGACCCGGCGTAGGTTAGGGTAGATCGTAGGGCTTAGGGAGCCCAAAACGGAAGGGGTTAGGAAGACGCCGTCGACGCTATGCAGGGCGGTGGGGATGTCCCCGTCGCTGAATACCAGCGTCGACGACGTGCAGAGCGGGGACAGGGCCACCAGGATGAACACGTCGAAGCCAACGGCCATGGTCTGCAAGTAGCGTGTCCCAGGTTCCGGGCAGAGCGTAGTCTCTGGAGCCAGGAGCAGGTTAGTCAGACTGGCATGGCGGATTGCGACGCCCTTGGGCTGACCCGTGGTGCCTGAAGTAAATAGTATGTATGCCAGGTCCTCAGGGTGATGGCAGTAGGGGGAGAGGGCAGGGCCAGAGTCCACCTCAGAGTGTAGGAGTTCTAGGCCTGGTAGGGCCTCCGTCCAGGTCACCTCGGTGTCAGTCATGTTCAGGACGACCGTGCATTGGGCCGTCTCAACCATGTAGCGCTGGCGCTGCTGGGGCAGGGTACTGTCTATGGGTACATAGACGGCCCGGAGTAGCCAGAGGGCCAGCATGGCCATGACAGTGGCTGGACGGCTCTCTACGATTACTGCCACCCTATCCTGCACTCGGATTCCGCGGTGCTGAAGGGTCCGGGCCAGTGTCTCAACCCGGGTGTTCATCTCCGTATAACTCAAAGTCTCGAGCTGGGACTCGAGGGCCACCGTGTGAGGGCTGCGCTGGACGCTGTCACGGATTAAGCTGATGACACTGGTGCTGGTATCAGAAGGGTCGTACTCGCTGGGGCTCCGGCCAAACTTCTCTAGTAGGAGGTGCTTCTCCGCCGGACATACCAAAGGGGCCGTGGTCAGAGGTGAGGAGCTGGTGAGGGCGACCTGACAGAAGTAGAGCAGGTTGGCCCCCAGGCGCTCGACGGTGGCCGAATCGAAAAGATCCGGGTTGTACTGGAGGGTCATGCCGGGGCTGGGACCGGAGAGACGGATTCGGAAGATGACATCATGCCAGAGGGCAGGGTGGGACTGGGCTTCAGCATCCCATTCGACAGGGTCGACTGCGACACCCACACGGACTGGATGCCAGAGCGGGTGGGCCGGCGGGCGGGGAAGTCCAGCGTAGAGGTCGTGGTCAGGGGTCAAGTGGTCCACGGAGCGTTGTAGCTGCTGCGAAAGGGCAGCGCTAAGGTCACCTAGACTGGACGCACTTGCGGCACCTGGGACTCGCAATGGGCAAGCCAGGTGACCTGGGGAAAGAGTGTACGGTTCTCCACTGCATACCCTGTGGTTAAGTAGCATGTCAACCAGGACGTCGTCGGTACCACAGATCCTTCCGTGATAGGACCCCACAAGGGCCGTCCACAGCCCAAGCGGTGCGGCAGGGTTTTCTTCAGTGGGGCAGGATAATCCGTGGCTAACCTCCTGGGCTAGGTCGAACCGAAGGCCGGCTGAGCTAAACGTGGGCACACGGGTGCGAGGACGGTCGAGCGGTAGTTTCAGATCCGCAGAGGCTTCGGCCATTGTCTCCGTCCAGTAAGCGCGGACCGAGCTATCCGATGGAAGGCGGCCGACGGTGGCCGTGTGTCCCATAGCGACCGAGGGGCTAACGTCGAACACCTGACCGTCGTGTTTCGCTCTGAAGGCCAGCTGCAGGTCCTCGGTAAGGAGATGGAATAACATCTCAGGTGCCAAGATCTGGTGCATACGGACCACAAGACAGGGTGGTTCCACCTGATAGAGAACGGCAAACATATCCGTGCTGACCAGAACCTTACCAGCTGCTTCGAGGCCATCCCGACTCAGGGACTGGGAACCGACGGTGGCCTGGGTAGCTGAGGACGGACGCTTCGGAGAGAGTAGATAGGCTACAAGCCGGCCTTCCTCCTTACGGACCACAGTGCGCAGCCAGTCCACTTGGCTTAGGAACTGGTCGAGGACCCACTGGACGTCCGAATGGGTGAGCTGGTGGGGAATGCAGAGCTTGGCTTGGTGGTAGAACTGACCAGGGTCCTCCGAGAGTTGGCAGGCGAGCCACACCTGGGCCTGGTAGGGTGTCGCCTTCATCGGGCGGATCAGCTCAGACTTGGGATCGCTCGATTGGCCTTCTGGCGTACGAATAGGCGATAGCGACGGGCTGGACCGTTTGATCACCAGTGTCAAGGCGGCCAAATCATCGCAGGCCAGGACGCTCCGCGAATCAAGGGTGACCCCGAAGCGTTGGCTGATGCGGTGCTCCAGCTGAAGGAACAGGACGGGTCTAGCCAGTACCAACACCCAGATATCCTCACCATGAGGAAGTCCATCCCCGGTGCCCAGGAGCAGGTCGGTACAGGTCACGGCGAGCCACCTACCCACAGTGTCTAAGGACGACCCCTGGCTCTCTGTGTCCAACACATGGAGGTATGCCTCACCTAGCCGAGCATCATCACCCTCACTGGCGCCGGACAAGTGCGGGTAAGCCTCAAGCGAGATAAAAGCGGCAGGCACAAGGTCGGTTGGGAGGTTCACACCGGCCAGCAGAGGTCCGAATGACTCGCACGCAGTCTCGGGTGCTGAGATGCGGGTTACGATGCGACCGCCGTGGACGCTGACGGAATAGGGTGCAGGCAGCCCTTGTTTGGCCAGGTAGTGGTCTAGGACAGCGAGAGGCAGCTGGACGCCGTCCGCCGTGATTAGCCTCCCAGGGCAGTCCTGGGTCGGGTTAGGAAGCGAATGGGAAACCTGGGTGATTGTGGTGTCCGCAGTCACTCTCGTGAAATTGACTAGCACGGAGCTGACCTGCTGTACCAATTGAACAATGTTGGCCTCACTGTAAAACATGCGCTCGTAGAAGCACTTGACGCCGACGGCACGCGGTTCGTCGACGAAGTCTAGGGTGAGCGGGTACTCGGTAAACTCGTGCACCCGTACCAGCTCCAGTGCCATGTCCCCGGCCTGATGAGAACCCTGGGGGAAGTTCTCGAAGCCACCGAGCACATGGAATAGAGGGGAGGCCGGGATTGGACTGCACCAGGCCTGGACCTTGGCAAGACTGGTGTGCTCGAAAGGGATCATCCCGGTGGCGTCGGCCTGGAGCTGCTGGAGCCATTGGCCGATGGGTTGGTCCGTCAGGCGGAACCGCAACGGGACGGTGTTGAGGCAGGGACCGACGACGGTGTCAATATCCGCCACGTCCAGGTTACGACCTGACACCACAAAGCCAATGACGAGGTCGTCCCGGTCCAGGTAGTGGGCCAAAACGAGGGCGTAGGCGGCCTTGAGGAGGGTCGAGAGGGTCACGCCAAATCGCTGGGCGGCATCATGTAAGCGTGACTTATCGACGTCGAGGGTACAGTGGTACTCGGCAAAGTCATGCTCACCCGTGAGCTCCGTACTCAGCATGGGTGCTGGTGTGGGCTGAACCCCCCGTAAATACTCAGCCCAGAATGCACGCGCCTCGTCTTGGTCCTGGTTGGCCACCTGTTCGACCACGGTGTTAAATGAAGCTGAGGCCAGTTGGCCTGGCATGTCCGGAGAGGCGTACAGCTGGCCCAGGTCACGCAGCAGCAGCGGAATCGACCAGCCGTCGACCAGGGCGTGGTGAATGGCCAGGACCAGCAGGTACTCGTTGGAACGCGCGGTGGGAAACACGTTAACCCGGACCATGGGCCTGGTCATGTCGAAGCCCAGGGCACGGTTCTCGTTGAGAAAGTCGGACAGGGAAGGCAGGGGTGCCTCGGATAGACTCCAGGCCAGCGGTGCATGCTGCAGAACGACCTGGGCAAGCCCATTGCCACGCGGTGCGACGGTCGGAATGAAGACGGTGCGCAGGACGCTGTGGCGCTGTGTTAAGCTGGCCAAAGCTTGCTGGAGCTGGCTGAGGACTACTTCGCCAGACAGGGTTATGGTGGCCTGGACCAGGTAGGCCGCGGGGTCCTGCAGCGTAGCAGCGAGCAGACCGCCCTGCATGGGGGTAGAGGGCAGGATAGCCGCTACGTCGGAAGCAGCAATACCGCGTTCCTCCAGGTCGGCCAGAAGGGTGTCGAATTCCTGGGCGGTGGGCTGGAGTAGCGGCGCATCGAATCGAGTGAGCAGCGGCTGGACGGAAGCCGTTGGGGTGGCGGCCAGGTGCTCGAGGTCTTGGCGCCACAGGTTGATCAGTTGCTCAGCCCATTGGGTCCCATACACCCGCGGATTGTACTCCATGACCAGGCGCAGCCGGTCCTGGTTGACGAGGGGCATAGGGTTGAGGTCGAAGATGACGTGTTCGTCGGGGGCAAAGTCGTGCAGGCCGAAGCGGTCATCCCACTCGATACCAACCGCACCACTGTCTGCGCCACCCGCGCCCGCATTGCCGAACCGACCAAAGTAGTTGAACTGGACGTCGAGGCGCTCGGGGGTTTTGGCCAGGAGCTTGGCCCGCTCAGCTGGGTCCGCCCCCGGCATGTGGCGGAGGAGGCTGTAGGGGAAACCACGCACGGGGATCTGCTGCATCGCCTCCTTGGTGTGATGCAGGGTGGCCAGGACCGAGCTGCCCAGGGGTACGTCCAGAACCAAGGGGTACAGGGCGGTGAACCAGCCTACGGTGCGGCTCACATCCATGGCGTCCGACCAGGGCTCCCGACCGTGGCCCTCCATCACAAAGGAGACCTGGGTGGTACCCAACGCCTGGCAGTAGGCCTGGGCAAAGGTGGCCAGGAGCATGTCGCGCGGGGTGACCCGCCATTGTGGCGCCAGTTGCAGCAGGAGCCGGGTGGTGAACTCCCGGTCGAATTCATGGGATATGGATAGGCGGGCCGCGGTGGGCACTGGGTCAAGGACCTCTGGGGGAGGCAGGAGTTGGCGGTTATCCACCGTCATGCTCTGCACGGGCCAGGCATCGGCAGTGAGGGTCCGGGCGTAGTCGTCCAACTGGCTGCACCAGGTCTGGAAGGACAGGGTCTTGGGCGGCAGCTGACCCCCGGTGAGCAGGGTCTGCAGGTCCTCCATCAGGACGCGCCAGGAGACCAGGTCCACCAGGGCGTGGTGGATGGTCCAGAACAGACGGGCTGGCTCAGCCTCCGCGCCAGTGTGGATCAGGCAGGCTGCCATGACCGGGCCGTCCGTGAGGTGCAGGCTGGACTGGACCTTCAAGATGAAGTCGGCATAGTCCACCTCGTTCACGGTGGCCTCGGTCACAGGGATATGGCTGGGAGTGGCCTCGGTAGTTGGGATGTACTGTTCCCACGCACTCACCGCATTCAGCCTGAACCGAGTACGCAGGATGTCATGGTGGTTGGCAAGTTGAACTAGAGCGTGGCCAATCCGCCGTAGGGTAACCGACGGATCCACATGCAGGGTGAAGGACTGGTTGAAGTGGTGGGGGTTGCGGAACGACAAACCGAGGAACCAGTGCTGAATCGGGGTTAAGTTAACACAGCCCTGGACCTGGTGCTGATTTTCCTCGGAGGTAGCCGTGACCAGCGGGGTCAGTCGGACGGCCAAGGCGCGGAGCTGACGACATTCGTAGATGAGCGGCACGGTGGCCTTGTACCCGAGCTGCCGGCATTTGGATACGAGCAGGATGGCCGAGATGGAGTCGCCACCGATGCGAAAGAAGTCGTCGGTTGTCCCAATGTGGTCACCAGGGAGCTGCAGGATCTGGGCCCAGGCCTCACGTAGGTGGAGCTCCAACGCAGTTAAGCTCTGGGGAACAGTGTGGGTGGGATTAGTCAGGGGCGCCGGGACTTCAGGGAGGGCTCGGCGGTCGACTTTGCCGTTGGCGGTTACTGGCAGAAATGCCAGGGGGACAACGTGATCAGGGATCATGAAGTTGGTCAGATGGCCGCGGAGGTGGTCAAGTAAGACAACGATGTCCACCGACTCAGGCTCCACAAACAGGACCAGACGGTCCTTCTGCACAACAGCAACAGCGAGTCGAACAGCGGGAAAACTGCTAGCGACGGCCTCGATCTCCTCGAGCTCGATACGGAACCCACGGAGTTTGACCTGGTGGTCTATGCGACCCAACAGGTCGACCTGGCCATCAGGTAGCCAGCGGGCTCGGTCACCAGTCTGGTACACGCGACCGGGGCCAAACGGGTTGGCGATGAATCTCTTAGCGGTGAGGTCCGGTCGGTTGCAGTAACCGCGGGCCACGCCCAATCCACCGATGAGGAGCTGGCCAGGGACACCCACGGGGACCAAGTGCAGATCGTCGTCGACAATGTAAGCCAGGACGTTGCGCAGGGGCCGACCTACGGTTATCATGTCGTTCACGTGAAGGGCTGTGGCGAAGCTGACCACAGCGGTTTCGGTGGGACCGTAACCATTATTAACGCTGCAATGCGGACTCCACTTGTTGACCAGTTGTTGACTACAGGGCTCCCCACCGCAGAAGATGCTGCGAAGCAGTGGGAACTGCTCAGGGCACAGTTTAGCCAGAAATGATGGCGTGACACTGGCAGTATGGACACTTGAAAGATCGCCGAGCAGATCTAGGCCAGGGAGGACCAGAGTTCCGCCACCGGATAGGGTTTTCATAGTGGGCCATAACATAGCATCGAAGCCAACGGACATGACCAAGAGATCACGCTGGCCTGATCCGTAGTAGCGGTCGAATGTGGGATCCACAGTAAATGATACCAAACTGCCGTGCTCGACCATGACACCCTTGGGCTGTCCAGTAGTGCCCGATGTGTACACGATATAGGCCAGATCCGTAGGTTCAGAGTGGTGAGCAACGAACGGACAAGCGTTGTCTTCATTGCTCGATATAACTTCGACCATGTTGCTCACCAGCAGTTTGGGGCAAGTGATGTTACCCAGACGACCCTGGGTCACAGTGCTTGCCAGGACCAGGGTTGCCCTGCTGTCATCAATAATGTAGCGGATACGCTCTTCGGGGTACTCGAGATCAATGGGCACGTAGGCGGCGCCGGACTTGAGCACGGCAAACAGGGCTATTACAAACTCGATGGACTTGGGCAGGAGGAGGGCGATACGAACCTCGGGCCGGGCTCCATGGTCGCGGGTAAGCATCTGGGCCAGGGCTGAGGCCACCCGGTCAAACTCGGCGTAGGTGACGGTGCGACCCTCCTGGTCCAGAGCGATACCGTCAGGGGTCCTACTCGCCCACTCACCGACTAGGAGGTGGACCGGGGTATTGACTGCATCAGGGTGACTGATGGTGCCGGCAAACTGCAGGAGGAGTTGGCGCTCGATCCCATCTACCCAGGCCACATCGGCGATGGTTAAGTGTGCGAGCTGTTGGGGATGCACCATCGCCTCGGCCAATGCACGGACCACGATACTGAACTGGCGTCCGAGGTTCTGCACCGCTGCCTCGGCCACCTGGGTGCGGTCGAAGGCCAGACGGACCTCTAGATTACCCGTGACCACCTGCCAGGAGATGACGAGGACGGCCCGAGTCATCGTCGTCAACATGGTAAGGGAGTCCTGTTCGACGCTGACGCTTGACTTGTGGTTGGGGTCAAGACCCGATGGGTTGCGCTCTCCAGACTGAGTAGATGAAAGGTTGGCGTAGCTAACTAGGACGGTGTTGAGTTGACCCTGGTCGCTAGCCTGTACCGGCCACTCCTGATGATGCAATGGGTGATCCGAAGAAGAGGTCGGATGTCCGAGGGCCGAGGCAAGCTTGACACCGGGGTCAAGGCGCAAGCCACATACGGTGAGACTGCTGGACGGGAGTTTAGGGTCCAGCGGCGGCGACGGGGCCTGGACATGGCCAAAAGCAACCTGTTCAGCACCGGTGTAGCGGGACAGGAGGATGCCCCAGACCACCTTGCAGAGGCTGTCGGGGTGGAGGTTGGTTGACAGGGGAGTCACCACCGAAATCTGGCCGTAACCCGGCTCAGGGTGAACGGGCTTGATCAGGGGAACGGCAGTAGTCGGGGGAGGCCCGTCCACATTGTCGGCAGAGGCGGGACGGTTAGGCTCGAGGACAGCCAGCATGGTTACAAAGCGTAGGAAACGGGCAGTTTGACGAAGGTTGGGGCGTGCGTTGGCCGTGGTAGAAACGGGGTTGGCGATGGATAGTCAAGCTGCGAGTGCAGATATCGGTGTAGAGCGTCCTTATATCCCAGTCGTACTGAGTAAAGGTGTGGGTTAGACCTGTCCCAGGGTAGGTGACATCCTTGGCTTTTAACGCAGCTAACCTGGATGGAAGGGTCCAGACTATCGTCTGTCACTCTGATGCGACGAAACCTTCGGCCTATTATTTGTCCCCTATAGCGTGACTGGAGACCAGATGTACTGTGCTCCTGGATAGAGGTTGCCGACTGACAATGCATCTACCTGTGCGTTGTATCCATCACCCACTTAGTATGCTTCTCACAACTACCCAGTAGTGTGCATTATATATGTACTGTACGACAATCAATTAAAGTGAATTTGGTACATACAGGCATACCAGTGAGTTGCTCAATCGCATAGAGTGCAACGGAGGGGTTTGGGAGCTCTTCCCCCGGAGGCGGACTTCCCTGCTGCCACCCCTGATCCCCAACCGCAATGCTCCGCAGGTCGCCCGGATCGCAGGGACAGTCGTCTACCTCTCCCCAAGCAGAAGGGCAAGTAGATATACCAGAATCGAACCCGGACCACTCTTTCACTCTCCTGCCTTCACTTGTTTCCTTATTGTGCATCTGCTTTCACGGATTCCCATGCACCCCCTCCCACCCGTCTGCGTTCGGTCCCAGTTCACTCCCCTTTTTGGCCATGTCAGCCCTCCTCAGTTGGGCACACATTATTAAGCTCAACCCAATAGAGCAAAGCGGAGGTGGAAAAATAACATCGGTGCCCATCAATGGGAAGTGCAATCGTGAGGTATGAAGTGGCGCCCAAACATCACATCTAGGGTTCCAAGCCTAGCCCTACCCATACGTACCCATCCATGGTGTTCATCCTTGCCCCTGCGTGCTGCCCTCATCTCGGCCGCTAACCATGCCTACCCATTCCACCATTACAACTGGGCATTCCAAGGAAGGCCGTATGAATCAGGGGGTGTCAAAACGATGTATCATGTGTTTCCCTTGAATTCAACGGATGGTGCAATGGAGGATACTATCTGAGGGCGGAGGAAGAGGTGGTGCTATATGTAATGCTGTGTGGTAGCTGCGTCTTTCATTGTTATGCTGACATGGCCGTATTACATCTAGCCGTGGAAAAAAACTATACAATGAGGAGAACATTTGGTTCGAGTGGCAGTGGGGGTAGTGCCGCCCCCCGCGGGTGGAACGGGAGGTGGAGGGTGTAGAAGGAAGAAAATAAGGGTTGGGTTACCCTTTAGGTGTGGAAGAGGAATTCCCAGTTGAGGTATGGCATCCAGATGCGATGGAGTTCTAGGGTAAGGATGTCATGGTGATGGTAGGAGGGTGTGGAGTCTGGGGCCATTTGGAAGGCCAGGCTGGCAGCTGCCTCTGGAAAAGGGGGGCTAATAGTGTCATTTGGGAGTAGGCGGGTGAATTGGCACCAATGGATAGCGTGGGGGAGAGTGAGGCGAGTCTGGCACGTGGCATACTGAAGTCTACCCACGGGAGGGGGGCAGAGGAAGCAAAGGTTAAAGGGAGGTCAATTTAGGAGAGGCCAAGATGAAAAGGATAATTACTGATTATTCATTAGTTTTAAGTTTCCCAAGGCTCAATGATCTGTATATATAATAATAGCCATCACTTACATGGAAACCATCAACAGCTGTTACGCCTACTTTGAACCGTGGCCTACATCATTTGATAGCCCTTACTTTCCTGACAAATGGGGTACACGTCAATTTGGTGGATGGGGCATAGTTTGTAGGTTGTGTTCAATTGAAATTTAGAACATTAAGCTTGTCTTAGGGAAAACTGCTCTAGAGGAAATCAAGGCTAATAGCCCGCAAACTAAAGACTTATAAATTGAACAAGGTACAAAGGAACTACGAGGTGATGACGAAACTGGTTGTGTGTGTTTAAGCTATCGTTTATTGTGTAACGACCCAGAGGGTCTTTTATACGGAAGGACGTCCTGCATCCTTCACCGCGGCTACGGGTTGGGTCAGGCGAGCCCAAAGACAATAGTGCAAGGCGGGGCCAGCGCCAGAGCGACTATGAAGGCAGCTGCGCGACTGCCGGATCAATAAGAATAATATGGAAGGAAGTAGAGCCCTAAAAGGATAGAGGCGGGGACGCCTGTCAAAGTAGAAGATGCCATCCGGTGGATCAGGAAGGTTGACGTCACTACAAAGGAATATCGAATATGGGAACAGGTTAATGGAAATGGGGATGAGACCGAGATGCCACAACTGATCGGACCAGTGGTTTAGGGCACCACAAAGCTCAATCCACAGTAAAAGATATCATTTAATATGCCTCTAAAAACTTTGTGAAGCATACCATTCTATGGAGACTGGTACACATCTCAAAGCCCACTGGCGCAAACTGTAGAAACATTGGAAATGTGCAGCTGAGGATGGGAATTCCAAAAAAAAAACCAAACAAAAGTTAAATTGGATAATCCTCCATGGAGGAAAGTTGATAATATAAAGCAAAATAACAATGGCCAAAGATATTATCAGAGTTTATTTATGTACCACAAATAGCCAAGTTTACTAGTGAGCAATTTAAAATGTATATGGGATTATGTCATAAGCAGCTGGACCCTGCATTAGGTACTTGGGTCTCGATTTTATAGTCTGCAGTTCATAAATGATCTGCACACTTCTGCAATGGCATCTTTGCCTGCCTAACTCGTTTGGAGGCCCTTCTCAAGGTTGCCTCATTGAGTTTCATACTTTTAACTTTTTCCAGTTATAGCTGTAACCTCCTGTAAACCTTCAAGGGCCAATCTGGGGCGGCAGCACAACCATGTATAACATAGCTAGTAAAAATGGGATTTAAGATAAAAACTGTACCCAGAGACAGGGTTGGTGTGGTGATTGGGAACCACCACATTAGATTTTCCCAAGGTAAAGTCCAAGTCTACTATTTCAGAACCATAAAT
>JANBPT010001113.1:0-14209 GCA_027575765.1 Tieghemiomyces parasiticus | reverse complement strand
GGCCGCCGCCGCCATGGTTACAGTGGCTTCTTGATATCCTACCTACCATGTACTCCCAGACCGCTTGTTGATCTGGTTCTTGGTTGGCTAGTGATCAGATGACCCAGCCGGTACAACTTAATGGGCGATACTCGCTGGCGCGGGTCAACTATTGCGCAGGTCGTGGATCTTGTACATTTCTATCGTACCCCTCCCCCCTCTCCCATGCCCCTCGCTTTCAGCCTGGTAGTTGGAGATTAGCCTCACTCGCCTTCTCCTTATCTCTCTATACGCCCTCTCTTGACCTGATACTATACGACCATTTTACAGAGCATACCGTGGCGGTAACGAGGCATCCATCTCAGTTGTACTGCCAGCGGTGCGTCTCACCAACGTGTTCGGTGCAGGGTGTCATGTCATTCGGGTCCGAAGGGCTCAGCAGAGAGGGACACGTTATGTCTATATCAGGATATGTAGGGGGGAGGAGAGGCAATACCCGCTTTGCCCATCCGCCCCCTCCTTATGCGACCCCACTCCCTCCCATTTATTTTTTATTGGCATCAACGGCACCAGACACCCACAACTCTCATTATGGATGACTCGCCATGTGGCCGAAGGATGTGGAGTTAGTCACTCCCCGGCCGCATGGCGGACGGTGTCGCCGGTGCCGTGGGGAGGCAGAGCAGTAGCCAGGACACCCCCTCCTCCCCACTCAAGCGCCCTCAGCCCCCACTACGTAACGCTGACTCAGCACGCTGCCCATTGATTATGGACTCCAACGTGGAAAAAAAGTCCGGAGTCGGATTGAGTAGAGACCCATGCTGTACAGCAACTCGATAGTAGTGGCTCAGGATGAACAGAAATAAGGGGTGCTATATAAAAATCAATGGCCAAACCGGATAACTGATTACAGCTGCACAGTAATGAGGCTGCTTAGCACGCGTGTTGCTGTGTGTGGGAGACTCCATAAAAATAGAAACGACGCGATAATTCGACCTTAGCCCGGCCCAGTGAGGGGGGGAGCAATACATACGATGCAAGTCGCCCCTAATACCATTTTAACGTCATCGTATACACTTTCATAACCTATTGATGTTTACTTTGAATCTCGTTTTTGTACGGGGAGTGACAATGGGAAAGGGAATAGGGAAATGTAGCTACCTCTATCGCACTGAGGCCGGTGGCTCAAGATAATGCCCGGTGACTCCTAATGGGAATCATGCGGAAACCTGTGCGACGCATCCACCGGATACCAGTAAGGCTTTTCCGATAAGCTAAATCCTAGGCAAGGAGCGCCAAGAGAGCAGACTGCAAGTGTAGCCCCCCTCCAACACATACGCACACGCACACACATACACATACATACCGAGACACCTTACTACTGCTCCGAGTACTCGTTTATAGGGATTTACATCGGGCGGCTACTCCTGTCTGCTGCGGGGGGGGGGGGGTTCTTCACTCAATATACATATATTGTACACCTTCAGCAACGGGTTGTGCAACCTCGTCATCACCTGGACCGAGCACATCCCCTACGCCTATCCAGCTCGGCCAGGAGGAGGGGTCTACGGCCCATGAGCTGATGGGAGTTGATATGGAATAGGGCTAATGGTCAGCCCGCCACCCCTCACCTCGTTTCTTACCTATATGCCTCCCTAGGCTTATGCAACCCCAAGGGTCGACTTGGACTTCGTCAACCAGTAAAATGGTGTCACTTGATCCTAAGTGAAGCTTTTGAGTCCTGGACTAGACACGTTGACGGATACATCAGCGTTAAACACAACGGCACATGACAATACCTCTGCATAGCTTTCCCCCTCGCCTCGCCTCCTCCTCCTCCTCTATCCCCCTCATACGCGGGCCCTACAAGTGGGAGGACTGGAACTTGCCAGCATCAATTGTGTACCTCTCGGCCCATATTGCCCATACCCGACAAGAAGTGCGTAAATGACGGCGGGATGGTCGATAAAGATTGGGGGAGGAGTATGCTTACCATTCATGAACAGGATCGATCTAGCTTGCGGACCCTGAGTTGCATATATGATGCCGGGAAGGGCTATAACGAAAACAGGGCGGGTGAATTGGTAACGCGGAACTCTAGTCCAGACCGAAGGCTTTCGGTGGATTCGGATGCGGCCGGCCGACATAAGTTGGTCAAATGGCAGCCTTCACGAGCGTGTGGATGCTATTAATACAGGATTGTGAATTCCGGTCCGACCAATGTGTGAGGGACAGTGGTACTCAGCAAGTTCGTTCGGCTGATTCGTACAATCCAGCCGTATGGATATGAGGCATCAAGTCTGGCTGGCCTAAAGCTTCTGCAAACGGGTGTAATTTAGGCGGGGGATGATCAGAGCATGGCGAGGGGGGGGGATGGAAAGGACTGGAAAGAAAGGGGGGGTGAGTGACATCCGAAACGAGGTATGACGGCAAGAGGGGTCACAGATGGTGGATAAACGATGAGCTGTCAACGGACGGAGCGACATGGCCGTCAATCAAAGATGACGAGGGACAAATCAAGACGGGGCCCCGACGGTCGTCCAAGAAAAGGTTGCTATATTGGATGCACCGTGACAAACGCTTCCACGTTTATCAATGACTAGGGACCTCACAGTCCCTTGAGATGCGACAACGAGAGAGTAATGAGCGCAGCTGCCTCAGTCCGCGACCTGTCAAACACATCCCGCCCTCCGCCGCTCTCAATCAACATCGTCCAGCCTTCGGGGAGAGAGAGAAAAAGAGAGAGAAGGGAGGACATGTAATTACTCCTGCCCCACTCCCATCATAGAGCTCAGGCCCATCCTCCGGTCAATCGTGGCGGCGGCTGTTATGGAGGGTGGCTTGGGGGAGGGGAGTTGTCATGGTCGTTGCTGTCGTGGGCTTTAAGGTTACATTTATTTATTTATTATGGTTCATAGTGACGCTTCGGCCCAATCATCCTTGTCAGCGTGGCAGGGTTAGCACCCGTACTGCGATAAGTACCTCCATCCTCATCCTTCCACCTATTACATCTCTTCCCCGCCTCGGAAAGTGACTGGGACCAAGAGGATCTACCTTACAGTCGGGAACTATGGATTGGCGTAAATCCGAGGCGTCGGGGTGGACCCTTCATTCCTTTTCTTGTTATCGTTTTAATTTTTCGACCCGCTCCGAGCGTCACCGATACATTTTTCGTTTTTTTTTGGGGGGGGAGGAGTTGGTGTTTTAACACATTTAGTGACCCGGAAGTAGCCGTGGCCATCCATCCAGCCTTCCACATTCCATTAAGTTATGGTCATCTATCAAACAAATATCCAAACTTCACAGCGACATGGTGCTGGTTGCGTTAACCAAACGTTACCTGGTTCTGGTTCGGCCAGCGACTACTCCTACGGGATCGCTCCAATTTCTGGCCCCCGGACACATATGCACCTCCCGGGCCACATGAATTTTTTTTGTTTGGACCGTACGACCTCTCTAATGGTCCAACCATGGAAGCCTATGGTTGTCGTCAATGAAGGCTAGTTTAGGGGATATGACGTACATTTTCATTGCAGAGTGATGTTCTACATGTTCATTATATGTACAATATCTATATCAGGTCAAGTGGCGTATGTTTTTGGCCATGGGCTTGATTGTCTTTTCTCGGGGTGTATTTTTTTTGCTTGCGATTAAGTTGAAAATTTACATCCGACGCGACATTTAGAAGCATACTGAGCGTCTATAGGCCGCATTGGCCTGGTATTGCATATTACTAACGTTTTGGGGGTTTACTAGTATGACTGAAACCCCCTGGAATGCACCTTGGCGGGCTGGTAGAACCTTCTACGGGACCGGTATAGGAGGGTGGGAGTGGTCCTGGTACTTTATGAAGGCCACGTCATGGGGTACGGGTTGTCGTCCTCTAGAGGCCATACAACTGCCCTTGGGGCTCTTCCCCGAGCCGTTCGACCGGAATAAGGCGCTATTGATCATTATTTTACATTAGTTTAAGGTTGAATTCTTGAATTCATACGTTTACTCGTCATTGATTGATGATATTTTTTCCCACCCCATTATTAGCATATTTTCACACCTACGATCAAACGTTTGATGGCTATGGAATCGTACTCTGTCCCCTTACCCAGCAATATACCTAGATTAGTAAAGTACTATCTAAATGGCGATAAAGACTCTCCCCTGGTACTGTTCTCGCCCTCAGGCGATAGATGCTTGGCAATACCCAGGATCGTAAAGCAATAGATGACCAGCCCTCCTCGCCACCCAACTTTTGATGGCCGGAAGCGGGGAACAGATGTGGAATACCCGTCGCTTGAGAGTTTAGCCAAAAAAATAAATAAAAGAAACACTCACCCTTTACTCCCAGCATCAATCATTGCCAGTAAAGAAAGAGAATTAATAAATGAATATGGACAGGGTACCGTGGAGGTGACAGGATCAGTTCATCACCAAAGCGAGGGGAAGGCGAGGGGTCTAAGGCTGAGTGAGGGAGAGAGCAACGGGTTGGGGAGGACACGAAGGGCGGCGAAGGATAATGGTGATGGTTGAATCGCTGTCGGCTAATTATTATTATTATTATTTAAAATCTACAACCCTTCCCACCCCCGCTTCAGTTATCTTCAACTCCCTCTCCTCCCTCCCCCTGTAGAACTGGGTGCCGAAGGTTCACGCTGCTGCGCCGCATCTGCAAGCCATGCCATACGCACTTCACACCCAAGTTGGATGATGGGAAGGGAGGACATGGATTCTATGAATAGACAGCAACGGCGCGGGCCACAAGTGGACCCGGAGCTGTCGTACCAGGAGCGAAGCGGCTCCGTCAGTAGCCCTGTGGTATCATCATTGGGGAGAGATTATCTAGAGGGTCCTTCGCATCTCGACTGTACCCTGGCCGATGAGACACGTCGGTCCATCGGGTCCATCTTATCATACCCGTGATACCATTACCAAGAGATACCGGTCGCGGTAGCCGATGTGGCAGTTGGAGAAGGGGGAAAAGAAACGACGAGGGAGAGCGGAGAGGAAGGGACATGGAGGATGAAAGAAGAGGGAGGGAGGGAGGGAGGGAGCACAACCATGTCGGCCCGGAGCGAATGCTTATCACATTCCGTACACAAAGGCCCGTTAGTACGACCGCTGCACTGTGCGTTACCGGACCACCAGCGCAATACGAAGGGGGTGAAGGGAGAGAGAGGGAGGGCTGTCGAGTGGCCCTGACGTGCCGCTTGCCGTATCGGTTGGGCCCATTCTCGTGCCCTCGATATGCTCCTTTGCTCGTCCGATAACCTTTATCCGCTGGAGCGTCCCCTCGCCCTCCGCCTTCTTTATCGCACCAAGGCATCCCGACCCTCCGCCCACATCTAGCGCGCCGTTTCTGTCTCTCACTGGTGTCTCGGCGACTTCAGTCGTAGCGGGAGGGGGGAGTTGGGTAGCGGGTGAGTCCACTCCTTCTCTAATCTTTCTGACCCTCATGGTCTGCTCACAACCCATCAATTTTCGCGCCAACCACTGGGCAGTTGAGGATGAGGGGTGGGGGGGGGGGAAAACGAAGCGCTGGTTACACCGTAGAATCAAGCCGGCAGCCTCGGCCACGAGCCACGGCCGACTGAATGGTAACTGCAGGTAGTGCCAAAAGAACAAGCAAAAAAGGCGACACGGAAAATCGGAGCCGCAGGTAACCCCCATCTGTCCTTTCGCCCTTGTGGAGGGTCAGCAAGGCCATTCAGCTGGCTCTGAGCCAACGGCCCCATTTAGGGGGGTACACAGCGGGTTCTTGCCCGCCTCCCTTCACCCTTTGAGCCCCCCCCCACCCCCTCCTTCCATCCCTTTGGGCCAGGATGCTGACGGTGCTTGGAAGTGTTTCGCCCCCTTACGGCAACCACACCCTGTCACCCACTGTCCACCCCTATGTTTTTCCCTCCCTCCCCTCTTTGCTGAGCCTGTGCTACCATCCATACTTTCCTCTTTGCCTACTCCAGCCTCCGGTCCTTCTCTGCCGGCCCCCCTTTTTCTCCGCGGCTTTGATGGCTCCTGTCCCGCCAATCTCACGTATAAATACCCGCTGGTCTCGCTGACGGCGAAGTGGACCATCAACATCCTTTACACCGCCCTGTCTATCGACAAGCCCTTATCCTCTCTTCTCCCCCAGCAATCATTCATCTCAGTTGATCCTCGCTATTGCCCATCCCGACTCCGCTTAACCGTCCAGCTTGGCTGTCATATATATAAGCCTACCCTCGCTCGTTCCATCTCCACCAGCTTCTTCTCTCCCCTTCATCTCATCCACTTGACCAGGACAACCCTTTGCACACATCCCTTATATCCACTTGGCCATCATGACTACTCCTCCCTTTGCCTACTACACCAACCACGCCACCTCTGGCTACTACGAGTCGGGGTCGCCTACCTACGGCTACCCCGGGAGTGATCATGGCTCCTGCTCCGACTACTCCAGCCGCCAGTCCTCTTACGGCACCAGCAGCCAGTACTCGTACCCGCCGGAGGCCAACCGTATGGCCTACGACGCCAACGCCTACCATGGCCACAACGCCTACTGGCAACCCCTTGACACAATCCGGGAAGACGCCTCCGAGTAGAAAAAAAATACAAACTCCCACCCCTTGCCTTGTACCATGTCTCTCCCTTTCCAACTCCGCCGCTCTACTTCACCCCGCCCTCCTAATCCTGCTGCACCCACTCTCGACCTTCAGGCCTCTGTTGGCTGCCTCCGCCTTGGACCACCGCACCCAGATCGGAGCCGCAACCTGTCATGGATGCCCTGCCTTACCTCACCATTTAATGACCCGTTTTGCCCAAGTCTTGGCCCGCCATGCTCCCCAGCTCCCTTCCCATTTGTTTGCAGGCCGACTATATTCCAGATTGACATGTTCCTGTCAAGGGTGCTCGGTACCCATTCTTGCCGTCACTGTTCTGGGCCCCTCACTGCCTTCCCTCTTAAAAGGAGTCGTCTAGTTCTTCAACTTCGGCCCCACCCCTTTCACCACACTGTATACATCCTGCATCCCTGGCTGACCATTGGTCGTAGCATCCCAGCCTACTCGCTCCTTCGCCTCTGCTCCGCCGACACCACCTACTGTTTCCCGTGCCTCTCAAAAGTTCTTTTTAATTTTCTTTTTTAAATACGCTATTCAGCCCTACTAGATTTGTAAGACCAACTTTCCTGTTTTCCATTGCGACCGAACAATTAAACATCTCAGCAGAACAGTATCCAATTGCATCTCCAAATAGCGTGATGTTCGGTATAATCAGTTGTCTCTCGTACGTGAATGGCCACAGTTTTTGGTCGACTGGTAGCAATGGCGAGTAACCGCCCGCCCATTCGACATGTGACGAACATTTATGGAATGACTAAGGTGTGGCCCATAGGGGGAGGCCAATACCAATGATCAAGTGCAGACCTCTGCTCCAGTTAGCTCATATATTGCGGCACCTAACGGTTGTTACCCGGTGGGCCAGGTATTCAATGGACTGGGTGACAGACTGAATCCCACTTGCCCCCCGTCAACAAACGCCGCGTTGCCCTTTCCGACGATCATTATGAAGGAACATGAGATCCCTGGACGATCATTCCACCCAATTTGTATAATTATACACACTTCACCTCCTCCATTCACTCTTCACTCGGTAAATCGACGTCGGAGTGACCTGACTTGCGGCGCAGTTGTCGTTGCTGCTATTATATTACAGGTGGATGATTAACGTGTCCGTCTTTAATAGTGTCTGAACGTAGAAGCTTACCTTTGTAGGGCGGTCACAGCAACGTTAAGCCTTATACCGTAGTTGTGACGTGCACGCCACGGAGGGCGGTCGGGAGGATTAGGACAGCCAAAGTCTCTTCGAATACACCACGTTACCGACCGGCGCCATACCTCGCTCTCAAACATGACCATACACGTCATTGATAGGACTTTGATCTGGCGCTAGATGTTGACGATGGAACGATGCTTGGGGACCCATCTCCTTAGGGATGGCAAGTAGCTCACTTGGAAGGCAAACCCCCCCCCAAAAAAAAAAGGGAGGATGGGGGCGTACATCATCGCGTCCCGGAACCTAGCGACGCTACCGGCGGTTCCCCCCGTCCCACCCACCCATCATTCCTACCCCCGCCATAATGAAACCTATTAATACCATCCACGGTATTAAGGACATAGAAAGGATGAGCTGCTGTAGTTGCCATGACGGCCAACAATACAAGCCGGCTGTGCTCACGTGTCGCGGGGATATCACATTCGGGGCCTACTCTCACTATTACACTTACCCAGCGACGATCTACCAGGGTTAGCCAACGTGGTAATGGAAGGGTAACTAGTGAGGAGCGGGACAAACGAGGGGGGAGGGAGGGGGAGAAAAGGAATGCGAGGGAGCATGCGGTCCATGAGCGAGCCAGGTCCAGCCATGGCAGCCCTTAAGTGCGCCAGGATTAGGACTACCGTAGCTGACGGTTCTCATTATCTCTCATCCTCCTCTTCTTCCTCCTGTGCACTTCATCTGCCCCCTCCCCGTGTGTGTCAGAGTAGATCTGCGCCTGGCAAGCCTTCGTCCACAGACCTAATTGCCATCAAGGAGGATAGGTATTTGGAGCAGATTAATTTAACGGTTGGCCAATACCACATTGCCCACTGGCCTATGTGGTGTTGAGCGGTATCGGTTGTGAGGGGGCGGGGGTGGGTGGATCAACCAAAAAAAAAAACACACACACACACAGGCTGGGCCGCACCCTCGCCCTCGCCTCTTAAAGTAGAAGGGTACTGTATCGAGAGCTTTAAACCACTTGGGTTGGGTTTTAACGGGAGTTAACGTGCATGGGGGTTCGCTGTTCCTCTTCTAGATACCCATTGCATTCCTCCCCCTTTCCGCGTTTAGCGCTTCAGTTGATGAACAGTACAGGCGGGCAAGAATGGCATTCGACATCGCTCACCACCCTCTCCACTGTCGCTCTTCCTCCACGAACGTTCCCAAATAGGCAGGCTGAGCAGAGCCGATGGGCCCACTCCGCGTGTCAATAATCTATACGACAGCGGCCGCCAAGCACACATATACCCTTATAGTTGTTATATTATAATTTTTTTCTGATGGCACTGGATCGGCTCGGCCATGTTACTCTTTAGCCCCATCCGTGACGCTGAATCGGACCTTGCTCCGCTCCACCCAAGGCAACACGCGAGCAAGGTTCTCATTTATGATCCGGGGCCATTCGGGAGAGGGGGGAGGGTGATTCCAACTGACGCAACTGTTTACTGACGAATTGGCTAATATAATGTGAGGCCTGTGTTAGGCGAAAGGTACTGCGGAGGCAACGGGTTAAACAAACGGCCGTGGATTGGGGATGAGCATTTGCCTCCCCGTTACGTGGCCCTAATTTCTTACCAGTATCTATTGTATTTGAGGAACACAATTGCACAGAGTATTGTGTCTAGGGTATATTCTGAAGACTGGCGTTTTCCGTAGACCCTGAAACGCGAGGTGATCCTGTGCTGTACTGCAGGCCCCTGGCCGGGCCATTTATGCCGGGTGTCTGCATCACTTTCTAGCTATATTCCCCTGATAGTATCCAAGCAGAGGTACTAGCAAAAAAAGCAACAACTGAGCACCCCAGCCACAGCACGTCACAATAAAACTTGTTTTCAGAAGGGACGAATGGCGGGTTCTGGCGACCCGAGGAGGGACCGGTGGTATCGAATAAACCAAAAAAAAATATAGATGGATAAAACACGGGGTATACTCGGGCTCGCTAGAGAGGATGTTCACCGATTGATGATGGCAGTACTAGTCTGCATCAGGATCGCCCGTAGTTTACCAGGGTATCCTCGGGTTATTGATCAGCTACCCTCTGTATTACAAATGTTCCCGGTGCAAGAGAGGCCATCGTCATTTCAATAAGAAACGCTTGGAGATTGTCCATTCCATGATGTCAGGGAGAGGATGATGCTGACCAGCTAGCGCCCCAGGTAGGTACAGCCGGAGGGGTTCCAACATTCTCTGATCCTGATTTGCGGCCGACGGACCATTGTAAGGCACTATCACCGTTGGACTAACGAACGGTCAGCGGTGCCCCAGAGGAAGTAGGGCCAGTACTCTGGACAAGTATAAGTGAGTGCACTGGTCATGGCAGCTATAGTTATGCCGCTCCTGAACCCATACCGGCCGGCCGAGGCTACACATAATAAGAAAATGGCCGTACTAAAGATCTGCCGAATCTAACGTGTGGCGGGATAAGATCTTTCGAGCTGCTTCTTCCTACCAAGGACCATTGGCTTCAGCTCTGAGAAATGGTCACAGCCGTAGCACGCTAGGCCAGCCCCCACATTTTAGCGCAATTTACACCACCCCTGACGGATCACATGGGACTCGACTTTGCGTCGCATCTGCCCAAAGTCAATGCCGCCGCATGGTAGCGCAGCTGATATGTGCAAGGGGAGGGAGGGCTATGCGGCGGTGAATTACGCGGCATCAAGAAGGGCGGCGGTGGAGTATCAGTAACACTATATATATATATATATATATAGCTGTAGCGGCCAACCAAAGTACAGGGTAGGCGCCATCACATGTTCCAGGGTAAGTGTCTCCGAACCGGGCCCTGGCATAAGAAGGGCACGGGCACCGGGAAAAGGATGCGCAAGGCGGCGGCCAATTGTGCCACAGGTCCAGCAGTTAAGGGCGCCCGCTTGTAAGAGGGTGGTAGTGACTGCGCTACTGGAAGCTGGCAAGCCCAGAGCCAATGACGGACCACGGCTATGTACGAATGACGCGGACAGAGGGCCCGCCTCCGTTGCGATGGCTCTGATTAGCGCTGCAATTCCCAGGCGTGGCAGCTGAAGTGCGAAAGAGGGCGGGCGTGACAGGCGGGTTCGCCGAACGTGGGTAACAATCAACGCTGGATCCCTGGTTTCTAGAGCCCCCCTGTCGTGCAGTAAGATGCGGTGGCGAACGCTGGCGTTGTGGGCAGAGGAGGGGATGGGAGAGGGGAAAGCTCTTCCCTATTAACTCTCCACTAACACAGACCAAGCCATGCCGGAGGAGCCTGAAGGGGAGTCGGCATACCCACATCGTTGGAGCGCGGTGGCGTTCGGGGAGCGGGGGCTGCTCATCACCACCGTCATCTGGCCGTTTTTCGGTACACGTACAGCGTAGAGTACGCTGGCTTCGTGGGGCGCAACCGGCCCATTCGCTCAGTTATATCGGATTTCATGTCATGCTAGGTTCCCTCATTGTGCAACGCACGTGCATGTTGGTGGTTATCCAGCAAAAATAACGTCCAAACTATGCAGGCGGAGAGGCAGAGTCCCAACCCCATCCTCGCCCACCCTCTCTCCTCGCGGTCGAACCGTGACACCGACGGCTCGCGTCACCTGCCAACGGTCGGGGACCTAGGTGCCCAATTGCCAGACAAGGCGCTCCAAACACCAGCGGATGCAAGCCCACCCGGCTACGCCTCCTCCCTCCCTCCTCTGGCGCTTCCGCGTCGTTGAGACGATGGGATAGGGGCTTGGGCATGGTCATTAGGCGGTGCCTTGGCTGTATACGGGCTCCTGGATAGCGGGCCGCCATGTACTATCCGCACGGGAGGCGGCTGGCCCGTCGTACAGCACATGTTGAGCGGCCCGTCGGCTCCGACGGCGCCATTCTAACGCCTGATCGGAAGGGAAGGGGTGGCCGGCGGGGATAGAGCACGTTCTCGGCGGTCAGAAGGCCCCGGAAGCAAACGGCTCCGTAACCAGGCCGCCAGCCTTGCCCAAGGTTGGTCTAGCCGAAATCTCCCTCCCCTCCTCGAGGATGAGCGTACTGTGTTCAAAAGGGGGGGGGCACCAGCGTTCTTCAGGGATACCACCCGAATTCGGTTGACTGGTTAGTAGGTTTTGGAGTACCCGGTGCTGCCGTGAACCGCCTTGTCTTCCCCTTTGGACGCAACCCGTGCTTACATACGCGGCCTTTTCAGGATAGATGCCGCCCGTAGAATAATCGACCAGGCCCTTCATCCCACAGGGAGGGGGGACTCGTTAAAGCAGGCCTGACCCCATCAACTGACCTCCCTATCCAGTTACTGGTGCTTGGCGGTGGCATTGGTCATAATCTCCACCCCCCTCGGCTGCGGCAGACTGCACTCGCACCGAGCTTCCTGGCGTACAGGCACACACGGGTGGTTATTCTGTTCATTTTTCTTGCTCGCCTGGCCACCGGTAAGCGTGGGAGAGGGTACGGGCGGCAGCCAGTTGCCGTGGCGGATGGAAACGATATACCGTCTCTGGCGTTGGAGTTGAATTGGCACTGCTCGTTTTCCGGCTCCTTTGGCAAATCTGATAGGGCTCCCCCAGCAGCAGCAGCCCGGCCGGGCCTGGACACTGCCGCCATTCTAGACTGCACACACTCAGGTGCGATTCCACCTTCTCCGACCAAATACTGTTTCTAGACCGTGCTTGACGACCGCTCTATCTGAAAGTCGTTGCTGGGGTGCGGTGCGATTGCGTAGACTCGGTACCCGTCCGTATAAGGAAACCCTGTCAATGGAGATGTACAGGGTTCTACCTGGTGACGCTGCAGGATGAACCCAGGGGGGTGGTTCCCCCCCTCCCCGAGCCACCGGAAAGACGCGGGGGCCAAACGATCAGGGCTAGGAGTGCAAGCGAAGCCACGCCGTAGGCCAGGGTTGGCGCTAGCTGGATCGAAAGGTGGGCGACGGGTGGCGGGACACCCATAACCGCGGGGAAGGGTTACACGTCCAACGCGACCCATCCTGCGCCCTCTGTATTCGTCATGCCGCAGCCGTAACGGACCTTCAACGGTTTATCTATGAATACAACGGTGTGCTGTAGGGGGGTTGTACATGTCCCTCCCCGCCGACGAATTTACTACGTAGCCATCGGAGCGGTCTTGAGAGAGCCGTAGCGCCACCCTTGTTCACCCGTTTAGCAGGACGGGGTTCCCTCGTCCCTCTAGACATCGCCTCCCTACAATGTCCTCTCTGGTGCATCTAGATCGTGACAATGCACTTTTGAAGGACTTCGAGGGAATACAGCTTACGTACAGCTATAACCACCCAGTCCTTCGCTGTACACGGCTGGCCTGACTTGCGCGCCCGAGTGGCCCGTCCCACCGGCCGCCGTCTTCCTATCACCGCGCTTCCGCTCTACGCATCCTCATCCACACGGTTGCCTTTCGGCGGTGGGTAAGGGAGGCGGTATGGATGCCGCCCGACCTTCGGCACTTCGGCCTGCAGGTAGGAACGCCCCCGGGGTTAGCCCGTGTACCCTACTAAGCAACCACTCGCCGCGCTACCATCGCATGCTATGCTGTACTCATCCAGGCCGCGTGTAACCCTCCTTGCAAAGGCACTCTAAGGGGGATGACGAAGGCGCCCACCTGCAACGAAGCATACGGCCCTCTAAACTTCCTATCCCCGTCGTCCATGGCATGCCACTGGCTTGCGAATACTCTGCGTTGCCTACGCCGACTAATCCTGCAATACGGGTCCCAAGGGCACCGTGTTATGGCTGGCCGACGGTATCCCGCCAGACACCTTAGGCCTAGCGTAGGATTGGCGGGTGGCCGCCAGAGCTTCAGGCCGCAGCGCACCCTTAGCCTGCCGACGACTGCAGCTGCACTAGTACCTCCATGGCAAGGGTATGCCCGCATACGGCCCTCCCATTCTCAGAGCTGTAATCTGCCCGTATTCAGCCTACTTCCACGCATCCTGTGGTCGATGTGGGGATGGGTGCGAGATTGGGGCGTGGCCCGCCTGGTTGCACGAGTGCCCCACCGCACCACCCCGCCCCCGCGGCTACTGTCTTTATCTTTACCGGCTTGCCTGCGCCCCACTTCCAACCCTCTCCACCTGCCGGCCCAACCTTTCTCCCCCCCCCCGCCCCATCTGTGTCTTCTTAAGGTTCCACGGGCCGCCACTCGGCTCGCCGGCCCTGGCTTCGTCACCACCCTGTCGCACGGTCGATGTTCCGTTGAGGAGAGTCTCGGGCGTATGCTTTGACCAGATCACGGTAGCCGTCTAGCGCCCAGTCCTTTTTCCCGCCCGGAACCGCCAGTCCTTCCCATTGGCTTCCTCCCTGCCACCCTCTCTCCCAGCTGCCTTTGTGGCAATGTTCAGCGGCCTGGGGAAATGGCGCCTCCGGACGTCTAACCTGACATGAATAGACGCCCCTCCCCCTTCTCCTCCTCCACCAACGTCTGTCCTCACCTTTGTTTGTATGCGCATACTGCCTCCGTTCCTTCTTCCCGCGCC
>JANBPT010001112.1:0-14253 GCA_027575765.1 Tieghemiomyces parasiticus | reverse complement strand
AAAACTACTGCGAGCGGGACTAAGCGGCAAGGGACGGTCCCGGCCCCGTAGCCGCGGGGAGGCCACAGACGGCCGCCGCGGCTGCTGCTGCTGACGGTGGCCGTACGTTTGATAGTGATGATCCACATACTGGTTCTGGGTAGGGACAGCAGGGGTATAGGATGGATGTGCCGTCGTGGAACCCCGACGTAGACTCTCCCGGGCGTCGGACTGAGTGTTGTGGAACCGGGAGCCGTGAGCCACAACTGAGCCGTAATGGCGGTGGCGATTGTCCATCGGGAGGGGTGGGGTGCAGGGCCCGGGACCCTCGCGGCCGTCAGGATCGAAACCCCTGGGAGATGACAGCTTGGATCCTCCGGCATTGGTCCAGGGAGAGGCGAGGGCGCGTGGGGACGAAGGCTGGCGGTGGTGGTGCGAGTAATGACGGGTGGTTGAGACCTGTCCGGGTGAGGAGGCCTGGCGGTAGTAGTGATAATGCTGTTGAGATTGGTGCGATGGTGGGGCACCATACCCACCGGTCTTCACCGCTAGGGGTTTCTTGGCCACGGGTCCGCGGCGTTTCAAAACGCTCTGCGTGGCTGCCAGCGTCATCGGGTCCGGTGGCAGCGGAGCGTACCCGGGGTTGCCGTTGTGAGGGGTACCTGGGAGATGAGCTACAAGTCCGCACAACCGTGGCGCCATGCTGCGAGCCAGTTCCTCGCGGTGGCGGGCCGCTAAATTAGTAGGCATAGCCGACTGGTTGACCAACAGTGGGAGGCTCGGTGGGGCCGAAGGGCGACGGCCGATCGTGCCGAGCGTCCCCGGCGGAGCACCCGTCCCACCCGATACACCAGCTAAGGGTGAACCGGTAAAGGAAGCGGAAGCTGGAGAGGGAAAGAAAGACGAGGACCCCGGATCGCCCGCCGATTGTCCCGCCGCGGTGAAAGGCGATGCGGCCACCTTGACTTGGAGGAGGGTAGGGGTGGTATGGGGAGGTGGCAGGTGCATGCGATGGGCGGCTGGATCCACAGTAAGGACGGTGTCAGTGGGCCGCTTGTAGACCTGTTTGAAATCCGGCACGAGTTCGCGATAGTTCGGTCGGACGTTACGTTCTATACGGTTGCTAGGAACAGTGAGGGCTGGGCCGTTGTAGTCAGCCAAGTGCTGAGTTTGCAAGACGGCATCGTGCTGCCACTCAACGAGGCGGTTTGTGTCCGCTGGCAGCGCAGGCAGACCGTGACTGCCGTGGTAGTTGATACGGTAGTGGGCGAGTGGTACGTCTCCATCGGTAGCTGACGTCTCACTGGACTGTGGGGAAGGAATACCTGTGCGGTAATGGTCGGCGGCGGTGGTAACATTCGGCAAGACCCGCAGCCCGGATTCTGGCGGGGAGACCGGAGTCGGTAAGCCCGGGGCCGCGTCCGGGCTCCATCCGTAGATATAAGGCGGAACGAACGGCGAGAGGTTGCCCGGCAAGGAAAAATTACGCTTGACGCGGAGAAACCTTGTGGGGATGTGTAGGGTCGGCGGGGATGGATGCTCGACGGGGACTGTGCCAGTAGCTGGGTGACGACTGGGAGCCTGGGACCGCACAGTAGGTAATACCGTGGGGGCCAGATGGGTCGGGTCCTCGGATGGGGCAACGCTGGTGGCAGTGGTGGTGGTGGTAAAGGGGGTTGGGTACAGAGTGCCATCGGTACCTTCTTCTATCATCTCTACCCTAGCCACCGTATGCTCGTCGGGCGCCGGAGGACGATGAACCAAACGCACATGCTTGGCCACGCGTCGGCCGCCAAGGGTAAAAAGGCCCTTGGGGTAGGATTCCAGACTGAGCGAGAAATTAGGCGAAGAGAGTCCAAGCGAGGTGTAGATTTGTGTTGCATCATCAGGCTCACAGTGGGACGAAAGCTGGAGAGTGTGGGGCCTGTCTTCCTTATTGGTAAGGGAAGCCCCCGGCGAGTCAGTATCATTGGCAGTCGCTACTGAGCTCGCCGGAGGCTGAGCAACAAGGTCGCCCACCCGAGGCTGGCGCTTGAGTGGGCAGGCGTTCGCAATCCGCACCGAGTCTTCGGCCAGCAGGGCATCCACGGCCATGAGACGCCACATCGCTGCGAAGGTCAAGGGTCGGGCTTCGGCGGAGGCCACAGGCGCGAAGTCTTGGTCCGATTCGGCCATTTCCACAGCGGGCAGGCCGGCCAGCATACCACCTCCGGCTTGGGGAGCCGCGAGTCCGACTTCATCTGCTATATCATCTTCCTCCTCCTCACTCTCCTTCTCCTCCTCCTCCTCCTCCTCGTCGTCGTCGCTGCTATCAATGCAACTGCGACCGGAAGTGGAGTGTTTCACCCCCGTGGTGAGGGTGGGGAAGCAAGGACGGCGGCGAAAGTATTCATCCCAGCGGTGCACAATGGCGGCGACCCACCGTAGCTGGGTGTCGGCCTCAGCGACGGCCAGGCAGAGGCTACGGTTGTCAGTAGTTTCGATGGTAATGCCGTAGGGTAGGGCGTCCCGTCGACCGAAGGGCTTCCCCCCATCATCGAGGTGGGTCGGGAAACGGGCGGTGGGGCGGGAAGGGTGACGAGGGTGGTATACGAGACGCTTAATCATGGTGAGATGGACCACCCAGTCGGGCGTGGGGGAGTCCGCCGCTATATAGCTGCCGCGCCCCTCCATATCGCTGCCCGCCGTCGCTGTCGTCCACGGGGTAGTGCGGGGACCTGCTGTCGAAAGGGAAGGTACCGGTCCGGGCCCCGGGGCCTTGGGGGTCGACAGACGCGACATTTTGAGAAAGGCAGTGACCGGTGTGAACGGCGCCCCTGACGTGGGAGCCTTGGTTTGCACAGGGTTAGCGGTGCTGGGTGTCGAGGCGTCGGCGGGGTCGTGGTCGGATGAGTTACGGCACACTAAGAGGTCACCTTGCAGGACTAGCATCCGGGGCTGCCAGCCGTCCTTACGGCCGTTGAACCACCGGACCATACCGCGGTAGTACTGGCCTGAGGGAACCTGGATGCCGCGGTCGGCAAACCACGTCACGGCAGGCGTCCGCAGCACCGGCAGGGTAGGGGTGGCTGCATCGTCAGTTTCCGAGTCACTGTCAATGTGGTCCTCCGCGGCGCGGATGGTAGGAAGGATGGCCAACACCTGCCGTTCGATCGGGAAAGAGCCGCTCGGGAAAGTGGTATAGTCTGGGTCGACTTGGAAGGAGAGAAGCGCCGTGGTAGGAAGCGTAGAGGAAGAAAAGGAACCGAGGAGAGTGGCGTCGCCCATGAGTTGTTCGAGTGGCTGTTTCCGCGCTAGCTTAAGTCGACCAGGCCGAGCCCGCCAAGCGGCTAGAATACCTCCGGCGATCTGGGCGGTGTGGGCCTCACCGCAGGGGTTCATTGGGCGGATATTGTAGGTTGTAATTGAGGCTGGGGCTGTACTGCCCAAATTATGCTGAGGGGCAGCGCAGTCCATAATGGGCCAGTCGAGGGGTTGCAGAGGACTGTGGACGGACAACGCCAGCGTGGCAGGGAGTGGTGGGCGGAGCATGGTGAATAGAGTAAACAGTTAGGATTATTGAAATGAATATGTAGGCAGGTCAATTATTATGGGTAAAATTCGACACGAACACGGACGCAGGGCGGAAGCAGGAGAGTATTAATAGGCTGCTGGCCCGAGCACCGGGCTGTCGTAGGCGTGGTTTGACACAGGGGCTGGGAGGTGAGAAGAGGAGAAGGGTCACAAACGAATGGAGGCGTGGCACCTTGGTTTTCTCAGCCGATAAAAGATTGACCTAGTTCCTTTCATCGGGAAATCCTACCTTCCCCCCTCCCTGCCCATCTTTATTCTTCACCTCCCCCCTGACAAATGACCAGCCTCATATCACTCGTTGCTCTGCACGTCGTTTTGTCCATAACGGGCTGGTCCCATCTTTGGCCAAAGTACCGCATCAAATTCGCCCTGCCATTCTACTGACATACCCATCCCCGCCCCCTTTACAACCAGCAGGTCTGAACAGTGACGGTGAGGGGTGAGTAAAGACGTCCTACGGGGACTAGCGGTAGTATCAGCAAGTCGACTAAGAGACCGGGCCGAAGGCCGAAGCTCGGCCAAGCGGCTGTGATCGACGAGAATGGTCTACGGGAGGTTATCCGCAGATACAACGTCCGATGATCGGGCTTAAAGCCAACGGCGAAAACCACACCATAGATACCCTATGCGGTGGGCTGTCAAAAGTAGGTGCCAATCCCGGGACAGCAAGGGCCCGCCGGCGGGCGTCGAAGAGATGAGTAATTGCCAGGGGTGGGGTCCAAGAGCTTACCTTAGAGTTAATGTATACGCAGCCGGAGGTTGAGCGACCCGGGACCGGGGTGTTCCGGTGCACTGTAGTGATGGGGGGGGGATTAAGTGCTAGGGATGAGCAGCTAATTGAAAGGGAATAAGAGCGAAACAAGAACAGAATGAGTGGGTGAAGAGCAGAATATGGAATATTAGAGCAGTCCTACATCCAGCGCCGGATCCAGTTGGTTCAAACACGATGTAAAAGGAAGGAACATACGTGAAGGAAGGAATAGCACCAAAGGATTATGGAACGGAGGCCGTCCGTTATTTGGGTGTTCATGTTGGCTGGTCGTGCTATAGGACATCACAGTGATAGGGTAACCACAGGGGCCCAAGCTTTCTAAAACCGAGGGGCGGGGTGTTAATGTGTGGATATATAAATTTTTGGTTTTATTTTTGGTGGCGTCTTGTAGCTTCTCGAAAGACCTGCCCTCTACAATTCCTTCTACCGATCGTGCCTGTGACGATGGAGACACGGGAAAGGTGGCGCTCCTGCAGAGAATGAAGCCAAGTTGGTCGCGCAGACTCGGAAGCCGTTCACTAATCCGAAAACGGTTAGATCCGGAGGCCAAACGGGACAGAATCGCAATGTGGGGCGCAGGAAGGCATCGAATTCTGCATGCAGGATTGCGATGCAAGGTGGCTGTGGCGGCACTGATCACGTACATACAAATGGAAGGACGGGCTAGAATAACATTATAGTTTATTAAAACGGGCGTGTATATGGTTACCTGTAGCAGGTGTGGAAAAAAAAAAGACCAGGAAACCCAGGGAGGCTGAACCCTAGTCCATAAGAGCCCCTCGCCCCTCTAACCCGCCAAAAACCACAGGGGCCAACGGGGGCCATGCAGGGAAGGAGTGTGAGAGGCGGGGTCTGCGTTACTGGGAGAGCACTAGGGATGGCCGGTTCGCCATCTCCAATGGAGGGGGGAGGACTATGGCAGTGGTTATGAAGGGCGGGGGGTGGAGTCGATCGTAGGCCAACTGATGGCAGTCAAGTGCATATCGGGTCCGCCCGTGGCTCAAAAAAAAAGGGGGGATATTGTAAGAGGGGCCGAACACGAATGGGTCAGAAAATATTGGGAGGATCGAGTTGGATTCGTCATGGCCTGCTTGATGTCGTAGCCTGTCCAGTGCCGAAGTTACGCAGACGATAATCAGGTGGCAAGGGGCCCTTTGAACAACGAAAAGGGATCTTGCAGGGCGAGAACGACGGATGTCCTGTCGTTGCGAACGAGATGCTGGCCAAATGGCCAGGTCGCGCTGACAAGGCACTCGCAATTAAGCTATCCGATGCCAGATTAACCACAGGACTTACACGGGTCAGGATCCCAAATTAGCATGACAGGGCAGGAGATCATGGGTACCGACGACATTGGGATATAGTTACCAGCCGCATATGGTGGATCTCTCCCAGCCCATTATATCTAGGCTATAATTGCAAGGGCAATTCACTTGGAAGTGACTCCTTCGGTTTGCCATTTTCTATCGACTACTCCATGTGCGTTGAGACCTCGAGGACTATGCGTACAGTTAACATAGGGTGAAGTTTTTTAAGCACAAGTATGCCCTATACCACACTGTCCCTTCGGTTTACCGTACGCGTACAAGGCCCTACCTTCGATCTCCCTGCGACCCATGCATCCGTCTCAAAATTAAATACGAAGATACATAGTTTTAATAATCAATCGACAGGGTCTCAACCACTGTGAAACCTTCCCTGCCGCTACCATGGCAGCTCCCTACCTGAAACCGACGGGTGAGAGAGAGAGAGATCACTATAAATAGGATATACGGGATTACACTTGGCACTCCTGTGATTCACCAGAGCGAGCAGAAGCGTATGATTATCGCACCAATACCAATGATAATCGCCGCGGGATTGGCCCTGAAAAGTATGGAAAAAATAGCAGCGGCTCCATAGGGTAGAGAAAGAGAGAGGCTAGGGATGGCGCCCGTTTCCTGGCGACTAACCCATGTGGTCAGTTTCGCTGCAACGCTAATTGTGTAGCAACTGGCCACGCTGAAATGGATTATGTATGTTTATATCAATGCTGTGGGAAACGGAACACACATCAACTGACAAGGATGGATAAGGGAGGCCATAAGGTTGATGCAGAGAAAGAGAGGGTTGGGCCTTGTGCACGGTAAAACGGAAAAAGCGTGTGGAATGAAAATTAATTGCAGCAAACAAAGTGGGTGAAAAAAAAAGCGAAAATATGCCATGAAGTCTTCTAATAAGGATTGTTACTGTATCAGCGAGCAGAGGGCACCGTAGCCTCTGGTAAAATCTACCTAGCACGTCCAAGTGATCATTTCACTTTATCCCCTTCACCACAATTGAGCTGGTTCAGCCACGGCCTCAGCGGCTCTCTTCCTCGGCCGGCGGTGGTTTAGTCGCAGCGGTTTTCGGTTTGAACGCCGGAATGGGCGCGACGTAATAAGCCGATCCTGGCCGCGAGCTGGGAGCGCTAGTTGGTACGGTCCGAGCCGGGAAATTTGACATCCCGGTCATGGTCGACTGAGCCGGGGCATCTCGCTGCGAGATATGGGCGGCCGGGGCATTTCCGCTGTGTCCCAAGTAGGCATCACGGCCTTTATACCGCAGACCAGCGGCGGTCATAGTGGTCGCGGCGGAGGGTCCCTGGGAAGTCGAGGGTAATTGAGGTCGCCGGGAGGGCATACCGACGGGATCGAGGAGGGCACGGAGGTCACGCGAGCGTTCAGAGGTCATGGCGGTATGGAGGCGGCGCCGTTCGAACGGGTCGGTAACAGCGCCGGTGGACGAGGCAGAACCTGCGGGGTCATTGCCAGGTGACACTGAGTAAGCAGCAAGGTCCCCTAGGCGGGAGCGGAGTCCCGGTCCTGTGGGGTTACCCGGCGGCTTTTTGGAGGATGGTCCGGCGGCACCTTGGCTACTAGCCGGCACTAGCGATGCCATGGAGGCCATGGCCGAATGGCTGGTACGTCGTTGGATTGGTGATGTAACGTCGTCCAAGGCCTTGTCCTTCCCGTTATTCCGAGTCGCCGACCGCTTAGGCGACCGAGAGGGGACAGGGAGGGCTGACGTTGATCGCGCGATCGGGGTCTGGTTCAGGCTCAGAAAGTTGTTGGAGGGTTCCCCTGACGCCGGGTTAGGGCCCGAATTACCGGCGGAGCGGTTCTCAATACCTTCGATGCGTTGACTCATGAGCAGAATGGCCTTTTGGATGGTCAACTGGTTCTCCTGCATCGAGTGGAACATGGCCTTCAGATCATTGATGGTCTGGGGTAACATATTGATGCGTTCCTTAGTCTCGTCATCGAGGCAGCCACGGTACACTACATCTGAGTCGATGGTCGACAGGTTTTCGTCCATGTCATTGGCCTGACTTTTCCCGTTCTCGTCCTCGTCGTCGTCCTCATCTTCCTCGTCATCATTGTCCAAATCCTCGTCGTCCTCGCCCTCGTCATCAGAGGAGGACCCAGGATCCGTGGTGATAACATGGCTGTCGGCGTCCAAGTCGAGGGACTCCACGTCGTTGTCGTCGGTATGGGACAGCCGATCGGGCACTCTATGCTTGGGGAAATGGCCAGCTCCGTGTATTCCGGATTTGGTGGCCAGTCCTGGGCCCACCAACTGCCGCGGCTCGGGCTCCGACGTGGCCGCGAGAATCGGACCCGTGGCTGCATTGCGGTGGACCGCCGGCTGGCGGTGACGCTCGCGGTAGCCGTGCAGGCTCCACGGATGGTGCTGGCGCTTCGGTTGGGGTTGGCCCGGAGGCTGGAGGTGACTGTGGACAGGGCCCGGCGGCACGGGCCTGCGGTGGTGATCATTATGTCGGACGGCCGCCGCTGATGGTCGGCGCTTCTTATGCCGTGGGGAGCGGGTCATACCAAGCCCCATCGCCTTGGCCACAAAGTCCTCGTCGGGTGAGTAGTGATGAAGGTCTTTAGTCGTCGTCCGTTCCAAGTCGTAACTATTACTGCGGCCCAGCCGCTTCCGGTCATCGTCAAACCGGTAGGGGTTGCGGGAACTGGACAGGAACCGCGGGTGCCGGTGGTCCATATCGGGCTCCGACTGGCGTGAGTCGACACTGGTGCGCGTTTCCTCGTCCACTCGGGTCTCGTTGCTGAGGACCGTAGAGTATGGGCCGATTCCCCCAGCGTTACCGTTGGAATCGATTGAACGAGCACCGCGCCGGGTCCCCACAAACGGGCGAACGGCAGTCGTGTTCGGACGGCCCTCTAGCGGCGGCAGTGCCGCGCCGTCGACGTCACTCTCAGGGATCTCAATAACTTGGGCGTCGGGCGGGGACGCCGGTTTGCGGGTTACTGACGCGGCGGACCGGCTGGACACGGCCAGGGTGTGCGAGGAATCGCCAGTCGCCCTGCCGTCGCCTCGTTTGGCCTTACCGTTAGCCATGGCGTCTCCGCTTGGAAGTTTTCCTTTCGAGCCGGAGCCACTGCCACCGCCATCGCGACCAGACCCGCTGCCGCGACCGCACCCGTCCAGACTGGAAGCAGCTTGGCGGGCCGCCTGACGTAACTGGCGCTTCTCCTGGCGGCGGGCCTCCCGACGGGCCTCGCGCTGGGCCTGCTGGACAAGCTGGATCTCCTTCCGACGGCGCAGCTTCATAGCCTGCCACACCACCGTGAACTCACGACCGACGATGATGGACGGCAGGGCAATGAGTAACAGCCCGATGGCGATGAGTGGGAAGGTGAATATCTTGCCGCCCACGGTCTTGGGGGCCACGTCGCCGAAGCCCGTGGTGGTGACCGCTACGGACGCGAACCAAAGTGCAGCCGGGATACTGTCAAACTGCGAGGGGTCACCGACCCGGTTGATGAAAACCCCCTGGGCCGCGTCCCATTGGCCGCGCTCAAAGTAGTACAGGATGGTGGAGAAGATGAGCATAGCCATAATCATAAAGAAGATAAGGGCCATCAGAGCATCGATACTGCGCCGGGTGGCGATGAGCATCACTTCGACCGACAGCTGCAGGAGGTTGGAGTACTTGAACACGCTGAATACCCGGAAGAGACGGAGCAGTCGGATCGCGGTGAAGCGAAACTCAAAGGTCCGGTCCCGGTCCACACCCAACTCAATATAGTACGGGATGATGGCCACCAGGTCCACGACCGTTAGCACCGAAAAGACGTGGCGGAAGAGCTGGCGGCGGCTGTCACTGTGCGCGATGAGACGCAGGATGAACTCGGCGGTGAAGATACCCACGATCGCCGACTCAAACACAAACCACGCCTCCGGATGGGGGACCAGCAGGGAGGGAATGGTCTCAATGATGGTGACAACTGTGCCAGAAATGATGACAAACACGATAAACACGCTGATGGCGAAGGCGCACCATCCTGAGGAAGGGTCCTCCATTAACAAAAACAGTTCGCGTTTCCACCAGCACCGCATCTGGGCAGCCTCGTTGTTGCGCATCACGGGGGCCAGTGGGTTCATGGCGGCCGGTAAGGGGTGGTGGTAGTAGCGCATTGGGGGCCGCCGGCGGCTGGCGGAATTACGCGGGGACTCCTCCTGGTCTGCCGGCGGAACCTGGTCGGTGTCTGTGTTCGGCCTGGCTGTCCTCTCGGCCCGCTGTTTGTGACGGGCCCGTCGGGACAGGGACATGCCCCTGGAGGAATCGTGCATGATGTCTGAGGGCCGGACCGGTCCGCCCAACGGGTAGTTATCGGCGGGGGCGTGCGGGACGGTGGAGCGCCGACGGGTACGTGGGATCCCGGGCTCCGTGACATTGGCCACGGGACTAAGTACGCCCGGTGCGTCCCGTCGTTCGGACTCAGTCGACGAGGATGCTGTACTGGTTGATTCGGATTCCGATGATGACGAGGAAAGGCTGCGCGGACGTCGGCGAAGACCTGACCGAGTTGCGGCACCATAGGCCGGGATGTCCATTATACCGGTGGCGGCCCCAGAGTGGGCATCAAGGGTGGGGAGTCCAAACAGTGGGTCATGGAAAAGACCCACGTTCTCTACTGCCATCTCGAAAGGGTGTAGAGAGGGACTCTCCCCATAGCGTGTAAGCCGGGAATGAACGCGACTTCGCGACCGGCGGGGCCGCGTCGCGCGGTTCAGCGGCCCATCATTATAGAGATGGTATGCGTGCGGAGGGGTGGCGGAAACATCGGCAGCCGATCGGTCGGCGGCGATCCTGTTCGCTTCTTCCGTGGTAACCGGGCCTATGGGGCGGGCCTCCGGCACGTTGATGGCAGTGGTGGAGTAGCGACGCAGCGGTTGGTCGTGGTCGCCAAACACGTTGCGCCGGGCATCGGCGTCATAGGCCCGGCCGTCGGGCATGATACCGTCGGCGATGGTAACTATACCACTGTGCGCCCCGCGGGTGTGGTGGGCACCGTTCTCTCCGCTCGGCCCGCGCGTATTGCCGAACCGACGGGCCAAGAGGGCGAACGGGTTTCGAGTGGACGCGCTAGCGGGCGATGTGGTGGGTGACCGGTCAGAAGCACGGTGGTAACGGCGCTGAGATGAGTAGTCCGGGTCAATGACGTCGAAAGGTAGGAAAGTGAGCCCCCCACCACCACCGTTGTTAGTGCCGTTATCAGCCTCGGCATTAGCGGGGTCGTCCCGACCCGAGAGGGCGGAGGGACGACGAGCCCGGGCTGTCGCAGATTGCGCCAATACGGCATCACCGGCGGTGTCAGCCGGGCGCGGGCCGTCCGGCTCGGGCAACATGGGGGCAGTGTCAGAAGAGGAGCGTGGATAGTAGCCTGCCGAACGGCGTCCAGATGCACCCCGCGGGGCGTCGTCCATGGAATCGCGGCCACTGGGGACGTATACGGGGTCTGGGGTGGTGAGGTCGTGATGCGTGAGAGATGTCGCTTCCCCCAACTGGAGGGTTGCTGAGGAACGAGAGACAGGCTGTGCTGGTGTCGCGAGAGTGGAGACGGAAGTAGCCGCTGGCAGAGACGCGGGCGAGTGGTGGAGCGGTGGGGCTGTGGAGGAAGTAAGAAGTGAACCGGCGACGGGAATGGCGCAGACGGAATGGGGAGAAAGGGTGGGAGACCGGCGAGAGTGGCCAGTCGGCTGGGGGGCATTGGTATTTATATTGAGGGGTTCGGCGTGGCCCGTGGCGCCGTCGATCGACTCTGCCACAGTGCTCGGTGATAACAAGTTTCCCGGTGGTGCAGTGCTGGACGCGGCCATGGGCGACACGGGTGTTTTGCAGTCACCCCCGCCCGCGTCCTCGTCGTCGTCCTCTTCGGGCGGGTCTTCGTAGTCACCCGCCGAAGACGACGGTGACTGGGAAGCGGAGGTCACCGGCATTTTTCCATGATGTGAGGGATCCGGATGCATTCGCTTGGTCAGCCTCTAGAAATCGCCCACTGCCAGTTGAAATATGAAGTGGTGGGTGCTTGTTCGACAAAGGGACGACACACGTCGACCGGTCCTGTAGAGAGGGGAAGGGAGGGAGGTGGTGTAGTGCAAAGTAGAATGTGCAGCCAGGGAGTCTGCAATAGAGCAGCAAGGGGTAGTAGTTTTCCACTGGCACGGGGAGTCTGGCGCTTGAAGGATGGTTATGAAAGGAGGCAAGAGTGAGAGTGAGGGTCGCAGGATTTGCTGCGATAATCAAGAGTGCCACCCAGGAAATCTCCACACTAATGTCCCAAAAAAAGCGCACTGAAGTGAGCAGTGGAATCCAGGGGGGGGGCGACAAGGAAGCGAAATTCTCACGCAATCGGGAAGCTAGCGTGTAAGGAAACCAAGTTGGTTATTGTCAGATGTGGAGGCTGCAATGCGGTGAGATGCTAGGAATGCAGAGGGAATTGATGAGCGGAATGGGCGTGGTTGGGACAAGAGAGAAAAGGAGGGAGCACGGGCTAAGGTTGACACTGGTCTTTGGCACCAGTATCGTGATGGTGTTCCGAAACCAATGGAGAGACAAGTGGTGGGATGGGGAGGCTAGCGGGACAGCCCTAGCAAAGCGGATGAGGAGAGCAATACGGTCTACAAGAGAGAGGGGCAGGGCTACCACGGGCTTTTTATGCCAGTCTCGGGGTTTCACAGAAGGAGCGTTTTCCCGTCGCTCGGATAGCCGGCTGACCCCACTCCCATGCGGGCCTGGCAGGAGCATACAGGCTTAGACCCCACTTTCCCCAATGCTGCCGACTCGCAGCAATCGACCAAGCGGAGCAGGCGGTGTGCAACACTACCGGTGTCGCGCGCGATAGCCCCTCCCCATCTTGTGCCTCCGGGCCGCCCCGTCGTCCCCTTCGCCTCGCCTAGACCGGTTTGGCCAGCAGTGCATACAAAATACACCTTGGCGGGAGACGGTGCATAGAGCATGGTGCCTGCAGGTCCTGTGGCCTGCGCCTGCGATGCCGGCGGCGCGGTATTCCCGCTCCTGTCGTCCTGTGCGTCCCTGGCCGGGGCACTCCATTGGTACACCCAGAACACAGTGGTCCTTCCCTCCCTTGCCTCCCTTCCCCATCCGACGTCGAAGCGGCCGCCGTCCGCCCGAAGGGGAGTGTGGCGCCACCGGCCCTCGTCGCGATAGGCACGGGCTGCCACGGTTCCCTCCAATTTCTCTTACTGCCAGGTACGTTTTCGGCTCACTCTCTGCCAGTGCAACGGTGTTCGACCCCTCCCTCTTGTACGTCTCTAGCGACCCCTGGCGTCGAGAACTGTCAACGTCGAATGAAAATTTTGCAGAGTGCTGGACGGCCAGTCAGCCCTTGCAGAGCAGTTCATCGTTAAACAGAAGATGGACGACAACCGTGGGAGCCAATAATCCAGGCAATGCACGAGGCGTGAGTGCACGGTACCCATGGCTGTTTGCTGGGGGCAATGTAGGGCGGAAAGGGCCCCAACGGATCCCTATTCAATGGTGACCATCACTCAACTGCGCGTCGGTTCAGTGGGTGCATCGATTAAAACTCGGCTGAGTGTGGCAGGCTACATAGAGGTCCACCTTCCGGTACTAGGATGCGTCCAGCGCACATCACAGGCCGATTTGTCCCCGATCATCTGATAGCCAGTGAGCTTGAACATAGCTCGTTGGCGTGGATATGGCGACAGGTTGCGAGTCTGCCAACGCTACCTTCTCAGTTGGATAAATTGCCGGGTTTCGGCGGCGGCGCTGAGATTACCAGTGTGCGAGGCCTGGGAGGCGGAGTGGCAACCAGCTTCCTTCCTGTCAGCGCCAGCTGACCTTACGCCGTGCAGGGCTACGTCAGAGTCGACGATGGCCCGCGAGAGAAATGGATACAGGTAGAGTGACACACTGGCCCTGCAGCCATCTAATCCTCGGATAGCACGCTATAGTGTGCCACATCCCTATGGCCAATGTTTAGCGCCTGTAGTCGAGGCGGTGAGAACGGGGTCACGGTATGGGGACACGACGACCACCGCCTTGCACGGTGCCTTGAAACTAATAGCCAAGACGCCCATCACGCTGACCATGTACTTACGCCACTAACGGGCTCGAACGGAATGCCCTTTTGGAACACCTGCAAACAAACCTGCCATCCATTCCGCTATGGCATGCAGGGGAGCCGGCCATGGTACTCGTAAGGCCCTAGAGGCCATCCCGAAACAGTGACGAGAAAGACCCTCAATTGATTGCTGGCCTCCGAATGTCATATAGCACTGAACAAGGCGTGGGTATTGAGGCTAGGGCCAGGCCGGGGGCGGGTGGGTAGGGGGTTTAGTTTCTTTACTACGCCATACCATGTCTGGTTGCACACCCGTGTGTGCCGAGACTCAAGGCTAGCGTTTAATATTGAATTTATCCGGGATGGTGTGTCAAGCACGTTGGAAGGCAGGGGTCGTGGTGAGCGGACGAAGCGTCATGAGCGCCAGCTAGCGCAGCCCAGCACTGCAAAAGGAAGCGACGGTGGGCCATACCCGTGACAGCACGGCAGTCTGTGACAGGGTAAGTTACATCCGAAGGTCACGTCCCTAGCCGCCAATCCCACCCCCTAGGG
>JANBPT010001111.1:0-14303 GCA_027575765.1 Tieghemiomyces parasiticus | reverse complement strand
GGACTTGGCCGCCCGCTTGCATAATGTACCAGTTACCGCCAGTCCCATCGAGGTCGAGTCGGTACACCCGGAGCCCACCCCGATCGCAGACCCCTCTCGGAAAACCGAATCGCAGACCAAGGCCTCGGGCGTGCCAGCTCAGACGAAACCGAAGGCCAAGGGGAAGTCAGGCGCGGGCGGTAAGAAGGGTGGTAAGAAGCGGTAGACTAAGTAAAGGTAAAAGGCTAGAGCGGAGTCAAGAAGTATCGGGTCTGGATGACTATACCGGCACAATTCTGCCTCTATTCATTCCGACCGGATCCGCCGGCGGTTTCCCGGGGCTCTTCCAGAGTACATTCATCCCTGATTGCTCCATATGATAAAGTATGCGTTTTATGTATCACAGTAGAGGAGGCGTATCTTTTGTAACTTAATGCCACATTTAAACATGGCATGATCATCCAACAAATTGCCCGACGGCCAGGTTGACCGCTGGCTTAACAGGGTCGCGCGTAGGTAGACTGAACTGTGGTCTGCTCTTCGCCCTGACGCTGACGCTCCTTCTTTTGCTGATACTTCGCCTTCCTGTAGCCGTGCTCGCCGCCTGCATTTAAACCCACGTGGCCGCGACCAAGTTTGGGGTTCCATTTTTTGCGGTGGGGATCAGATGATCTCTTCTCTTCCTCGGTTGGCTTGACGGCGCAGGCCTCATCCTCGGTCGCCGCATTAACTTGGACAGGAACCGGCTTCTTCATGGCGCCAGCTTCAAATGGCTGACCATTTTGGGTAAAGAATGTCGGAGTGTGGTTGCCCAGGACCTGCTGGTCCTGGCTGGCCAGGATGGAAGCCCCGACACCGTTTTGCTCGGTGAGCAGCTTGAGGGCCCAGACCGTGTCGTGCATAAAGCGGTCGACCAGGTCTGCGGACATGCTTTCGCGGACCACGACGCGCAGGATTTCAACCGTCTCGCAGCTGGGCGGGAGCTCGTAATTGGGCACGATCCAGCCCTTCACGCGCAGCAGCAGGGAGATTGCCGCCTGCGTGACCGTGGGGTACTCCTTCTGGAAGGCATCGGTGAGCTTGAAGGTGACCACCGGCAGGCCGGCGTTGTAAAACGCCAGCTCCCCGTCCACCCCGTCGACCGATCCCTGCTGACCCGCCTGGAACTCGTCGCCGAGGCTCTGGATATCGTTAACACTCTGGCCCTTGCCGGCCTCCCGGGCCTGCTTGAGCAAGCCATGGTACGTTTCACCGCGACGGCGGTGGATATCGGAGAGCAGTTCAAACACCCCGGTTGCTTCGAGGGACCGTGAGAGCAGACGGGCGTTGCTTAGGCTGTCGGTGTGGATGCGCTTGTATCCCTCGCGACCGAGGCGGATAAAGTTGTAATACTGGGTGACCACGAAGCAGGCCGGGCGTGAGAAGTTGAGTGTGTAGGTCTCCTCGGCGCCGCCCAGGTAGTGCAGCTCAAAGACAAGGCACCTGGGCAGGTAGGCGGTGTCGCGCCAGAGCACCCAGCCCACGCCAGCGTATGACAGTCCGAACTTGTGGCCGCTCCCGTTGATGCTCACCACGCGGGGCACTTCAAAGGACCAGGGCAGGTCCGGGTACAGGAACGGGGCGACGAACCCGCCCGAGGCAGCGTCGACGTGGATGGGCACGTTGATCCCGGTGCGCCTCTCGACCTCGTCGAGCATCTGGGAGAGCTGGTGGACCGGCTCGAAGTGGCCCGTGTAGGTCGACCCCAGGATGATGAACATGCCGATGGTGTTCTCGTCAATGTGCTTTATGGCCTCCTCCGGGTCGATGGTGAAGTTGGTCTCGCACTGGACGGGGATCAAACGGGCCTCCACGTCAAAGTAGCGGGCGAACTTCTCCAACGCGACCTGGGGTCAGATAAGCACGGGGTGGGATTCGGTCGGATTAGTCGAGGGGTGTGATGCCGTTAGATGGCGATGGCGGAAGTAGGCGAGCGGTGCTGTAGCCGGCATAGCGGTGCGGACGCTGCCAATGACCTACCTGGGCGTTGGCGCCCATGATGATGTTGGGCTTGGAGGTATCCTTGCCCTCCTTCTGGCGGGCCTCGCGCCAGCGCCACTTGAGGGCGAGACCGCCGAGCATGATTGCCTCGGAGGACCCCCCGGTGGCGGTACCCACGGCATTGCCGTCCTTGGGGGCCTTCCACAGGTCGGCAAGGTACGAGACGCAACGCCCATGGACAACCTGGGCGGCCGGATATTCGTCTTGATCGGCCAGGTTCTTGTTGATGTTCTCCATGATGAGCTTATCAGCCTGCGGCTCCATCCAGGTGGAGACGAACGAGGCGCAGTTCATGAGCGGCTTACCGTCAAACTCGAGTTCGTCGTGTACCAACTGATAGGTCACATTGGCCGGTGAAGACCTTTCAGGGAAGGTGAATTTGGGGATGTCGGCCGTGGCATAGCGGGAGCCGTACTTGAGGGAGTGCATATCCACGTCATCGCGAACAGGGACCTTGTCGTTGCGAGCGAGGTCGAGGATCTTCTCGACGTCGATTTGTTGGACGAGCATGGGGGTAAGTGGGGGAGCGGTCAGGCCGGGGTTACGGTATCGCAATATGGAGACTGAGCGAGCTGATATACCTAAAAGGATGATATATAAAGCGTGAAGAGTGGGAGAGTAGGAGAATACCACATAAGGGAATGAAGATTTGGAACACTAGGATAGCTACGGTGAGAAGGGCTGGGACTGTCTGGACCTTAAATATCAAGACCGTCAATATAGGACCGTGAGTCTGGGATAGTGATGCCGAACGTGCAGCCTACACGGCCGACTAAGCGATGACGTCGGTATATCGAGGCGGTGGGAACGATGGTGAGAGTGGAGGTATGAAATTACAGGAATCTGTCAGGCGGTAGAGGGGGAGCTGGTCGTATACCGCTTGGGGGAATTGGATACCATCCTTCGACAGGATCATCCTACACCAATTAAGTAGGTTAGGTCGTGACCCACCTCGTCATGATGGACGTCGGCTAACGGAGTTACTATTGCCGCTACTTGGAAGGCGTTACGCGACAGATTCGGGCCGACAAGAGTGGGTGGGTGGGTGAAGATAAGACTCGGAGTTAGCGACTCTCTAAAGGATCACCAGTAGGGCAGCATCAGTACATAGGCGATTTCATCGTCCTCATCCCGGTGTAAGGCCCACCCGTTCGAAATATCCTTAGACGAGGAAATGTCAAGGCGGGACAGCGATGCGCCATTGTTCGACCGACTGGCGTCGGCTTGAAGAGAGGGATAAAAGCGCTGTAGCAGGGGCGCTACCACCACCATCCCCACGCACCTTCCGAAAATACAAAGCGATACAGCGTTGGTCTTGGCATGGGGTGACGTACCGACTGGTTTATAACACCCCGATGGCGAGTCTATGTTGTCCCAGACGATGTCCGTCATGCCGAAAACCAATGGGCTGATATTACATTGTCCACTCTATCCATTCCGATCGCCAGAGCAGACGAATGTAATGCCGTCACTCCGGGAAAGCCCTTACGGATTATGCCAAGGCCTCCCTTTCGGACGAGGCGCACAGTCCTTTTTCCCGAGCACAGAGCGCCCTAGTCAGTTGGTAAACCTGAAGGTGGCGTTGTCAAATGGTCGAGATAATGATGGGACTGGAACGATAGAGAGCCAGGAGCACTCCTCAACTGGACTCTCGACTGGCGGACGAGGTGCGACTATCTAGGTCCCTCCCTTCGGCAGAGCCGGTACACTATCCAGCATAGCGTCGTGGGGAACCAATTGTCATTTCTTCTGAAGCAATGCACGGGCTATGGCTTAAAAGTCCCCTGTAGATACAGCTTTAGGCGCGGGAGGTTTACCAATCACCTTTAGGTTCTGGCGAGTGGTGCTCTTCACCAGGCCGCGATTGACCCTTCGTACGCCTAGAACCTTAACCCAACAGCCTACGCCCCTTCGTAACTTAAAAGTCGTCTGAATCGCGTACAGCCAGTTCAGAGATCCCGTCCTTACCGTATACATACTCTTCAACTCTAACGAACCATGACTCTTAACGCATTGCACGACATGTCGCACATCTGGCAAATACTGTTTGTATCCAAGTCCGGTTACCATCGGAGATCTTATAGAGCCCTTGCGATTAGCGTAGAAGGTCATTTGAAGATATCGCCCCTTTCTATAGTTGAAGGGCCAGGGAGTAAATTAAAGATGGATGAGAACTGGAGCAATAATCGGCTTAAGGCTGATACTAATGGCAGCTACCATAATAAATAGAGAACGAAGAGTACTGTCAGTCGCAGGTCTGGATTAATCATCTGAATAGATGCTGCCATAGGACTTGCGGGACCGATACGATGAAGCGAGAAATAAACGTTGACGGGGAATGTTAAAGATAATATAGAGCTGCATCACACGATATACGAACGGGAGAAACCAGACAAGTAGCGGCCGAATAAAGTATGAAACAGGTCCACAATCTATGGCCCACACCCAATGAAGATAATTCCCGCCGCGCAAGTACACTTTGTCCAAGCCATAGTTCCGGCAATTTAGGGCTGTGAACGCGTGTATCCCTACCGTGTCGAAGATGGCGTAACCTCGGAATTAGCTGACAATCCGGATACGATTACTAATATTAAATTCGGTTTATTGTTCTACGAAGGGTGTGGTAGAAACTGCGCCTGGCCAAGATCTCCAAGTCGCCCCCAGCTGGGCAGCAAACTTGGGAGGTGGGCGAAAGCTAAAAATATAACACAGTGGCCGACTAGCAAGGACGAGCGTAGGTGGACTGGTGGTGGGAATCCTGCTTGCCAGTGGCCTCGTGCTCCTTCCCAAGGTGCTGACTAGCGAGTTTCCAGCCGTACTCACCCGTCGCGGACATCTGCTTACGCGCCCAAACGAAGGTCTTATTCCACTTGTCATGAAGCGCCTTGGTTTTCTCGTTGTGAAGCATCGAAGTCATCTGCTGCATGGCTGTATTCGACTGTTGCTTTGGCTCGTTGGTATCGCCGATAGGCTGACCATCTTGGCCGTAGAACCGCGGGGTACGATTGCCTTGCACCTGTGGGTCCTGGCTGGCCAGGATGGAGGCCCCGACGCCGTTTTGCTCGGTGAGCAGCTTGAGGGCCCAGATCGTGTCGTGCATAAAGCCGTCAACCAGGTCCGCGGACATGCTTTCGCGGACCACGACGCGCAGGATTTCAACCGTCTCGCAGCTGGGCGGCAGCTCGTAGTTGGGCACGATCCAGCCCCTCACGCGCAGCAGCAGGGAGATTGCCGCCTGCGTGACCGTGGGGTAATCCTTCTGGAAGGCATCGGTGAACTTGAAGGTGACCACCGGCAGGCCGGCGTTGTAAAACGCCAGCTCCCCGTCCACCCCGTCGACCGATCCCTGCTGACCCGCCTGGAACTCGTCGCCGAGGCTCTGGATATCGTTAACGCTCTGGCCCTTGCCGGCCTCCCGGGCCTGCTTGAGCAAGCCATGGTACGTTTCACCGCGACGGCGGTGGATATCGGAGAGCAGTTCAAACACCCCGGTTGCTTCGAGGGACCGCGAGAGCAGACGGGCGTTGCTTAAGCTGTCGGTGTGGATGCGCTTGTATCCCTCGCGGCCGAGGCGGATAAAGTTGTAATACTGGGTGACCACGAAGCAGGCCGGGCGTGAGAAGTTGAGTGTGTAGGTCTCCTCGGCGCCGCCCAGGTAGTGCAGCTCGAAGACGAGGCCCCTGGGCAGGTAGGCGGTGTCGCGCCAGAGCACCCAGCCCACGCCAGCGTATGACAGTCCGAACTTGTGGCCGCTCCCGTTGATGCTCACCACGCGGGGCACTTCAAAGGACCAGGGCAGGTCCGGGTACAGGAACGGGGCGACGAACCCGCCCGAGGCAGCGTCGACGTGGATGGGAACGTTGATCCCGGTGCGCCTCTCGACTTCGTCGAGCATCTGGGAGAGCTGGTGGACCGGTTCGAAGTGGCCCGTGTAGGTCGACCCCAGGATGATGAACATGCCGATGGTGTTCTCGTCAATGTGCTTTATGGCCTCCTCCGGGTCGATGGTGAAGTTGGTCTCGCACTGGACGGGGATCAAACGGGCCTCCACGTCAAAGTAGCGGGCGAACTTCTCCAACGCGACCTGGGGTCAGATAAGCACGGGGTGGGATTCGGTCGGATTAGTCGAGGGGTGTGATGCCGTTAGATGGCGACGGCGGAAGTAGGCGAGCGGTGCTGTAGCCGGCATAGCGGTGCGGACGCTGCCAATGACCTACCTGGGCGTTGGCGCCCATGATGATGTTGGGCTTGGAGGTATCCTTGCCCTCCTTCTGGCGGGCCTCGCGCCAGCGCCACTTGAGGGCGAGACCGCCGAGCATGATTGCCTCGGAGGACCCCCCGGTGGCGGTACCCACGGCATTGCCGTCCTTGGGGGCCTTCCACAGGTCGGCAAGGTACGAGACGCAACGCCCATGGACAACCTGGGCGGCCGGATATTCGTCTTGATCGGCCAGGTTCTTGTTGATGTTCTCCATGATGAGCTTATCAGCCTGCGGCTCCATCCAGGTGGAGACGAACGAGGCGCAGTTCATGAGCGGCTTACCGTCAAACTCGAGTTCGTCGTGTACCAACTGATAGGCCACCTCCGGCGTAGCTGAAACCTCGGGGAAGGTGAATTTGGGGATGTCAGTCACGGCGTAGCGCGAGCTATGGGAAAAGGAATGAATTCCGGGGTCCTTGCGGAGGGCAACCTTGCCCTCGCGGGCGCAGTTGAGAACTTTTTCGGCATCGATTTGTTTGATAAGCATTTCGGTAGCTGGGAGTACGAGATAGGAGTGGTCGATTAAACGGTGTAGAATGGAAGATTGGGAGGCAAGAGTCGGGCTTTACGATAAATGAAGGACAAGATTTTAAGGAATACCATCCAGAGTGCGAGTTGGCCAGACGGTGGCGAGGTGGGTAAGACATTAATAGAAGGGGGAGGAGGTGCGGCGACTATACGACGGGAACCTGAAACCCTGCCTGACGACAGTGGCGAAGGGTAATGTGTGCGGCGCGGTGAGTGGGAGGAGGTCTGAGATACGTGTAGGTTTCGAATCGTCAGGGTGCCAAAGTCTAAGTTAAACCCAGTTCGACCGTCCATAATAATGAGCAAACTTCCAATACTATAATCGCTCCGACTTGAGGCTGGCACAGACCCTACCGACGCCGCGATGTGTCAAACGGTTTACCAAAACCAACCACCATATGCCCAGGGGTGTGCCCCGCGACCTCCGAAGACACGGCAGAACTGGGAATTCACGTCACCAAGCTTTCTTCCCCCTCCCCAGATTTCCTCACTGCCCACCTGGATATTTCACCAAAAATCTTTCCGAAAGACCAGCGGAGGTATTACTTGGCCCATCCCTTGCCCTGGGAACTGCGTTGGCCGGATACTGACGCCAGATGGGCTGATGTGGATTCATGGCTCCACAACATGTATACCAGGATTGTCTGCGAACTTCTTCTTGAAGTTAGAGCAGAGGTGTCCACCAAATACTCCGTACGAAATGAGTATGCAACTACAAATTCGGAGAGACATGAGCAGTAAAATAATTCACCATCCCTAGACTCCTTTTTCACAAGACCGGGGCTAATTGGCGGCGATCTCCCCCTCCCAAAAAAATTAAACCAGGGAATGAAATACAACGCTATTCATTGGCAGGGTACTATATCTAATTTTCCACCAAGAGTCTTGCAGTGTACGCTTCTACAGCCCTAACTAGCCTTTATTCTGCTCCTTCCCACGTACACATGATCGAACATATGACTACCCTGAGATGACGTTACAACCGGCAAGACAGGACTACGGTTACCTGATGGTGGAGAGGCGGTTAGTTAATAAGAGGATTTTTCACCAGCCACTTGGGTGCCACAGGTACGTGAGAGCTAATGTTGACCAAAATGCCATAAAAATCGGGGATTGCGCCTTGGATGTGGTACGGTTGAGGACCAGGGACCCCCCATCAATCAATCTGGATGGGTAAAGGCCTTGTGTTCGTGAGGGTACGTGTGAATGAAATCGAGGCAACCCGCCGGCGCTTTAGGGCTGGATGTTCACAAGATTAAACCACTACGAAACCTGTGAACTGGAACCCGGAATGAACTCTGGCCTATCGGACTAATCGACAGCGGATTCGCCCTAGGTGGCCGTGAGGGCACCTCCTAATAGACAATCCGTCTGTACCAGCGGTAGTACTTACCAACCTGGACTCGCTTCGCCTTATCTTCGTCGTGACCGCCTCCGGGCTGCCTTACAACAAAGACAGTGAGCGCTACCAACAAGCCAAGGTTTTAACCAACCATCGACCCCTAGGGAAACTTAGGCCGTCTCGCCGCAACAATCTGCGAGATTTCCTCCTCCTACGCACACACACACACACACCTCCCACCTTCGTCTATAGAAACCGCCAGTGCATGGCGACCGGCAGCCTAGCTGTGAGGGACGTTCGCTTGGGTTGCACAGAGCGGACCGTACCTGCCAACCGGCGCTGAGCTGTAAGACCATGGCGGAGGTTCAAGCTGATCCCCTTACTGCAGTCGGTCATCAACTCCCTCCGTGCGTTGCCGAACCGAGGTCTCCGCTGTCTGCTAGTGGCCCCGCCCATCCTTGTGGCCTTGAACTGTAGAAGTGTTCGGTGTGACGAAAGCGGGACCTTCGCCTTCCATAACCAATATCGAAGCGCCCACTAGCGTCCGCTACGCCCCTTATTACTCTCCTTACGTGCCTACACTAGTAGCTGGTCGTTCTTATGTAGCCAATCACCCATGAACGGTTAAACTATTACAGCTCACGCCTAGCTGCTATTTGAAATGGAATGGTCTGGCTGCACTGTGCTTTACACCGAACTGGTCGGCCTGGCACAACTTCGAATTTCCTCGTACCACACAACCGCATGCTTTGCTTTCCTTCTCCTCTCTACGTTTTCCCTCACCAGACCACCGCGCGTATAGCCATCCACTCCCACCACCACCCCGCTTCTCCGAAGGTCGCCGGGCCCCGGACAAGCGATCGGGCTCCTGTATCTCCCATCTTACACTACCAACTCCTCCTTCTCTCCATTGAATTATGCCGAAGTGTAAAACAATAAAGACCACAGGCCGCTAGGCCCATTAACCGGAACCTCGCTATATAAAAGACCAGGGTGAGACGCCCTCTACCAGCGGTTCATCATTTACCTGCACCCTGGGACAACAAAGCGCCAATACAATCCGTCAGCCATACCCGTTTAGCCGACGGTTACTTACTCAGATACACTCAATTCCTCTCCGGGAGCGCCATTACTCATAGTAGCTGTGTTTGATCATTTTTCCATGCCTGATCCTCTCCATCTCATTTTTCTTGACTTGTTTCTCACCGTATCATAATGCATCTCTTACACATCATCTCTACGTTTTCCTTTCTCGCTGCCGCCACGGCTGCGACGATCGGCTCGACGAACTTCAACCTAAACGTCGACAGCCCCAAGTATAGTGGGCCGCGGCGGTTTAAGTCACTTCCCTCGATACGTCAGCCTAAATTGTCGGGTATCACGGATCAAGATGTAAGCAGTGTTTTCCGTTGTGATGCCCCGGGCCTTCTAGGCTACGTTACTTGGCAGCTGCGATCGCCAATGGTGGATATATCAATTGAAACGTGGATTTTTAAGGTAGCAGTCTGCCATGGGTGCGACTTTGGTCACCACTAGCGTCCAAGAAGAACCAAGTTTACTTGGACATTTATTCCCTCCCTATGCTCTACGTTAGCTACCCTACACGCCCCTCACCCTTCAAAATGATACCCCCCTCCTTCGCTCGCTTACCAGCCTCCATCCGCACCGGTCAATATAGACCGGTCGGAGGACGCCTTCCAACCCACCAGGTATGAAGCCTATGCCGATTCTATTGAATCAACTCAATCCGCCGAAGCTATGGTTGCACAGTACCGTCGTCTCTATTACGCTACCGCCGACGCCTACGTGCGATACACGGCCTTATACACCATCTTGAATGTCGGCAAACGGTCGGCAATTTCCAAACTTCAGCATAAACTCATGCCAAACAGGCACCCAAAACAAATCCCCAAAGTGCTAGGGGAACACTGGACGATTCTCGGATACGGGCCTCAACGTATGTACGATCTACCTTTCAGTGCCGTTCCGCTACTGAGGCTTGTCAACCAGGGCGACGTGCCCAACCTCGTGAAGTTCTTTGAGGATAACTGGCATTCGGCAGAGCAGGCCACGCGTCCTTCATCCATAAGAACTTCATTGTTCTCCTCGCTGTCTTCGTTGTCGCTGTCACCCTCTTATCAGTCCTCCTCTTCCTCCAGCAGTTCCACCCCTGCCTACTGGGCCCTTAAAGATGTACCTTCCAACGTCTTGTCAGCGTTCCAGGATAAACTTGTCAATCGTATGGCGATATCCATGCTCAAAGCAGCTTCTCCCCAGGACCTGGTTGACAAGCTGGGCGCCATTGATTCCTCCCGGGTCACTTTGAGTACGAGCCCGCCTGACAACGTGGCACCCCTGGCCAGCATCCAGCACCTAGACGACAATAAACTGGCCACGCTTAACGAGGGCATCGAAACCCACCTCCAGACGCTCGTCCAGTGCGCCTTCGCCGTCGACGGGAGCTGGGATCATCTCGCAGACTTTACGAGTAAGATGGTCAATCTTTTTCCACAAGAGGCCCACGCTCGGATCAAGCAGCTCCGTGAGGTAGAATACGCCCTCAAGTTCTATGCGAATAAGCCAGTTGACGACCTATCGATTCGGCTTAAATATAAGACATGGGATGATCGTGACCGTGCCAACCTTGCCGAAACCATCAGAAAAGAGTATTTAAACTACCCTGCGCTCACGTACTCGCCTGAACAGGGCCTCCGATTCGCCGTCACGGCCAAGCCCAATGCGCAGGGGAAGATTTTTGGCACGTTTCTCCCTTTGCCGAAATAATGCAGCTGCTATGTATTTACTGTTATTTAATAAGACGTGATTTTGCCTACCCATTGCCATTATTCGCATTGCGGGTGCAAGCAGCGCAGACGGTGAGGTATCGAGGGGCTACAGGGGGGAATAGCAATGGAAGAGGTGAGCTTGGGCGTGTTGGCTAAACCTGTAGTGCTGCACTCTACGCGTATCCAACTGAACGTGCCAGGATAAAGGTAAGGGGCCATGGCACTACTAAGGGATCAGAACGGGATACATGCAGTCAGGGATCTCATTTTTAACATTTGGTGTATTCCCTTCTCACCCCGGGATGCCAGGGGCGGACATAGATGACCGTTGTCACACTGCGCCGGTCCGTGAATATGGTCCCACACCGTGGTCACCTGAGTGCAGTTATCACTGGGCCCGCGAGTACGGGCCACAGTGGCCAGGGTGCAGGCCGAAATTCGGCCATCGGCTGAGGGTTGAGGAAGGAGTGGTGGTTGCAACATGGCGGAATGGTCTGCACGGCCCGGGCGGAAGACTGCATGGTGCCGAAGTCTGTCCGCTTAGCTTACCCTAAGAGGCAGGGGAGCGAGGGAACGTCCGCGGAGCTAGAAAGCTACGCGTGGCAACCGAGCGAGGCCAAAGTTGACAGGCCCAGTAATGCCACAATCAGGGGACCGCGGCGCAAGTTCTCCAAGACCAAATTATCAATAGGATCGTATGATGGATGGTGGTGATTTACTAATAGCCAGACAAATGGATATTACGAAACAAAAATACAAGGGTGGGGAGGGTGCTGAAGGAAGCGTTGGCGGCTTGCTCATTTTTTTTGTGGGAATGAAGTTGAGGTGGTGTGACAGGTCAGGGAAAGACTCGTCTCGTCCAGGCCCGAGGGAGTGGGAGGATGGTAATGGATATATATCATAAGGTTATGGAGGAGGGGGAGGCATGGCAAACCACGTTGGCGGCTTCGCGTGGGAGAACGGGTGGGGAGGAAGTCCGTCGATTAAGAGGGTTGGGGGTAGGGGGTATATGTACAGACTTTGGAGGGGTGGGAGGACACGGCAGGGCCACGATGGTGCCGATGGAGGTGATGAACCGGAGGCGTCCCCACATAGCTACTACCGGAGTCTAGCTTGTCGAACGCAGGTAGATCGAACCGGCGGCGGTGCAGTAGCCGTTACTGGTGCGGGCGAACCCGGAAGCGGCGGCGCTGACCGGGGGTGGCGGGGAGCGGTAAAAGGACGGCGCCGACCGGTAGCTGGGGCCGCGCGGCGATTTGAAGACGGGTGCGGGCGAGGAGTACGTGGGGTAGCCGCCCCGCGCCGGGGTGGATGCGGAGCTGGTGTAGGGGGTCGCCCGGGGAATGGCCATGCTCTGGAAGCTGGTGCCCGGGTAGGCGTTCGCTGTGGCGGACTGCAGGGCATACAGGTTGCTGCTGGCCGGGGAGTTGCGCAGGGACCCGTGCGGGGACAGGGAGCCGGTAGAGGACGCTGGGGATGAGGAGAGGTAGCCGCAGCCGTCGGATGCGGCGTCGGCGCGCTTGCAGGCTTCACTGCAGTACAGGGCGTTGGTGTCGCCGTACAGGGTATCAATGTGCTCGTCGCACACGAGGCACCAAGCGGTATCCATAATGAGGGAGTGGAGGGGGGATTAGGGGGTCCAAAGTCTAGGAATAGTGAGAGAGCGGGGAGGCTATACAGCGGGAATAATCATGGACAATAATGGGCGAGGGGGGCGTGAAGGGATGAGGTAGAAAGGGGGGATTATGTGGCACTACAGATGGGGAATGGAAAGGGCGAGGCGTACCACGGTACGAGGTTATAATGATATCGACATGGAGGGCGGGAGAAGGGCTAGGACGTTGCAATGGGGGCACTGATGGCGGAAGCGAGGCTGACTAAAATGTTTAATAGGCAGCTGAGCAGAAGGTGTACGTATCAACGGTGGAGTGCGGAAGGTTTAGGACCGGAAATGGCGGGCGGGGTTGCAAATGTGCATGGTGAGTTGTTGGTGACAAGCCGGGGGCGGGCTGGGGTTTTTATATGGGAGCGGGAGGGAGGGATTGGCGCCAGGGCCAAACAGCGTGTAGGCTGATGCCCGCGCGGGTCGGGCGAAGAATGAGGGAGGGGGGAAGGGTAAGACGGAGAGTGGGATAGGAATAGGCGGATGGATGGGAAAGGGAGGGGTGAGGGGCTGATGAGGCCATCGGATGTCCTGATGGTGTGGACAATAAGTGTGACTAATCTGGAGGGAAAATGGTGACTGAGGGTGGGTCATCATCGGCCACTCGACTTCCCCCCCTTTTCGTAGGGCACCCCACTTTCGCCATCCCACCCGCCGTAGATTGGCCCGCCGGTTCTAAACAACGAATGAGGAGGGGCGGCATCACACCATCGCCCCACTGGCAGCCCCTCTAGAGAGAATAAGGGCAGGGGGCCTTGCGAATAAAGGGGGTGAGTCCAATCTACCTTTCGTGCCTCGATCCACACCACCTCACCCATTTCTATTTTTTGCTGGCTCACTTTCACCCCTCACGACGCATTGTGATTCACCAGCCGCTCTCTACGCCCGTCGGCCCCTCTTCCGTGGCGCTGTGGGTGGGACACTTAGTCACGGTGTGGCCCATAGACTCGGAACGTGAGGGCCGGACCTACCTGGCCCAGGTGCCAATGGGAAGCCAGGCGCCGACCGCGTTCACCCGTGTCCGACCCTTAATGGATACAGGCCAAGGAGTCAGTTTGGCTGCCCCCCGCCCGCCCGCCAGAGTGCACCCAGCTGCAGCCCAACCACCAGGCCTTGCACATCTGGACCCACCCCGTAGCAAGCAGGCGAGAGCGGTACATCCTTAGAGTCACGTTGACCAGGGCGTCGTGGATCATGGCCCCCCTCGTGGCCGGCCGGCCGGTCCAACCACCACCCAGTAGGAGAGAGAACGACGTGCGAGAAAGCGCGGCCGTTGTGACTCTTTTACACCACGTTCTTTGTTGGTTGGACGGAGACATTGTACGGCCCATTCAACTCCAACTTGACACTCATCCCCTTGCTGTAGTCGCCCTCGCCACCACGCCGCTGCAGCTTGGGTTTTATAGACATCACCCCCCCCCCAGACAGGTCCGCAAAATAGTGGGTGTGCCTCTTTGTATGCAAGTACTCAACTGGCGAACCATTACCCTTGACTCCATCTATGCTGCGAGAACAGCCCGTATTGTTTGCGTCCTTGCCGCCCCTAAAAGTGCGAGTCCGGGCGTCGCTGCGGCGCATTATTTTGTGGATGACACATTGCTTGTCGAACCCCCCGGGCCAACCCGAACCAGTAGTGTACGTGGATGAGCGATCGAGGCGTTGGGGGAGGGGAGGTGCCCGGCGACTGCGGCAGGACGCTCGCCG